>JAQGAI010002805.1:0-11675 GCA_034696905.1 Lepidocyrtus violaceus
AACTGGGCCACGAACAACTTTACCGGCACGAGCTTCGCTTATTTTTCTTCTTCTCTTGTCATAATATGTTGTGCTTATCGGGGAGGGGGGAGGTAGAAGTACAAAATAGTGAGATATCAGATATGGGACCGGGACCACCCACCCCTCCCGGTGTTTGTTCTTCATTCTTGATACTTGAAATTAAGTGATACGATGCTTTAACAAAATTATGTGCTTTTAGTGTTTAGCGAACGCATTTACATCCGATTTGAAAGCGTTACACGTGAAACTGTTACGTTGTATTTAATGCACCTTCAGTGTTCAGTATCGTGAAGTATTTTTGTATGATTATTTTGTATATTTTAAAATATTAAAATCAATCAAAATCAGTTTAAAGAGAAAAGTTACTTTACACTGGACTTGTTTTTAAAATCAGTTTAACAATTTTTTACCGGGTCATGTCATGGTAGATCAAATATAAATAGCGATAAGAGCAAGAACAATGCGTCAAAAGATAGCGTTGTACAGCCAAAAGCTGATTATGATTGAATTACGCTTTTCTAGTTGTGATCTTGTTCCGGAAAGCTTCAAAGATGTCAGATAAATGGGAAGTTGTCGCTGGGAAGCAGCGGAAGCCTAAGCAGCCAAAACCTCAAGTCGTAACTGGGATAGCGACAAACGATATGCCAATCGTACCCGGCTTGGGTAAAGTAACCACCAATGGCTCTGCTAAACCGAAAAAGAAGTCGAGGAAGGTCCCTGCACCCTTTCCAATGTCATCCGAAGGGGATGAATTAGGTGAGATATACATTGAGTTGAATTTTATTTGCCTAATTTTTAGCCATAAGGTATTTAAGGAATATATTAATATATATGTCTAACGAGATTTCTGAATCTGTCACTTTTAGATGGAAATGGCATCGAAGGCGCCGGCCTTGCCAAGAATGGTTCGCCTAAGAAAGAGAATTCATCAAAAGCGCAGAAGCCAAAGCAGTCCCAAGTGCAGCAGAAATCTAAACCTGGCGAAAAGCGTTCAGACATTTCATCCGCTTTATCTAGGGTAAGTGAGATATGGTTGATTTAATTAGTGATTATTTTTACGCATGTTACCTCATGTATTACTATTACAGCTGCTATTGATATTTCATTTCGTTCGGAATGCTAAAATATGTAGGATTTATTCATTTATTGCTTTTCAGGTTTCGCCTGTCGAATTATTAAGGTTTTATGAAGAATTAAAGAATTCCGGAGCCTCTGGAGATTATTATCTGTCATTGATAAAATACTCCGCAGATGCCTTAAATAGCAAGCTTGTGCAAGCTACCTCACCTGATCCAAGTGATTGGCCAAATGACTTGGACTTTCCACGTGTCCCTATTGACCTTCAAAAAGCTATCAACAATATTATATCTCAAACGATTGACCACGCTGATGATTCGGTAGACTGTTTAGGAATTTCGGCCGCCAGCCTCCTTGCGGCTATTCCAACTTTAATTCAACGAAGTAAGCATTTCAAAAAGATTACTAATAAAACATTATGTCCTGCTCATGAAAATTGAATAGAATATGTAATAGACACGAAAACTAATGCTAATGCATGTCTTTGTTGTTTAATAGATACTACCGCATGGGGATACCTGCTTTTTCTCAGGGAAATGTGCAGGTTAGATCCATCCTTACCCATTAGACGCTATAAAAGTTTCAACGAGATCATGGAATCATACGAAAACCGAAAAGAGATAGGACAATGTGTACTTTGGGCTGCTGCTCAAGCTGGTGTTGAATCTCCGTATGTTCTAAAAATAGCAGTCTTTCATCTCCTTCCTTACTACGGTTTCAAACACTACAAGCCGTTAGTCGTGTCAGCTCTATCAAAGCTCAGCTCCTCAGCCAACATGGCTATCGATAATTTAATAGAGGCTGATGAATTTGAAGAGTTTTTCGAAACAGCCTTTGATCAAAAGAAAGGAAGAGATTTGGTGAAGTTTTATCCTCGAATTAAGGTAATTTGAAGTTGTTAATTTTAACTGCCAATACGTTGTAATTATTTTGTGAAGTTTACATAGTTAAGTAATATTATTGATAATTTTTACTCTTTCATCTTTAGGATATCACGCTTAGTGCCCTAAAGAAGAATAGCGGTGGTAAGTTGTTCACGAAGTTTTTGAAGAAACTCGGAGATAAGGAATTTTCATCTGCGTCACAGTACGGAAGGGAGGTATGCGTTTAATTGAAAACAGATAGACAGATTATTGTTTCTTATTTCGTTTCAACAATCTTATGCGGTATTTTTTAATTTGTAAAGGTGTTGGAAATACTTCATGGAATTCTTGCAAATGACACTTCTTGCGTTGACCAGTGGCGTGTTGATATTTCGCAATACCCGAAAGAAAGTGCTGTTTTATTACATTACCTGTGTAAGCTGATAAATATTTTTTGATTGATTAATTATTTTTTATTTAACTCATGGCTCATCGAATACTGACTTGTTAGTCTAACCAAGGAAGCTCTAATTTTATTCAATGATTTAATACATTTTTTTAGCTAAAAACGCTGATAAGGTAAACTACGCAAAGCGACTGGAAACGAAGTTCATCCAGTCAGATGAGTTTGCCGTTGCCGCTGTCAAGAACCCTGAGCTGCTTAGAATTGCTAAGGTACGTTAACAATCAGCTTCTGCTGACTATAACACTATAAGTCGAAAGCCAATTGGTCGCTTATATCTATATGTTATCATTTCTAATAATTTGTGCTGATATTTATCATACTGATTGCTAAATACTGTATTCAGTTCTTTCCAAAATTTCCCATTAAAGCAAGGGGATGTAAAGCAATAAAAATGTTTCGGTGCTTATTAAACAGTGTCAGCGCAGTGTAATAAATTCTGTACTGGAATAGATTTTACAAGTATTGGACGTAGTCCTATTCATGAATTAGAACAGAAGCGGTAATATGTATATCCAAGCGCCAAGCAAAGCTGTTAGGTGTTGCACTGCACGCACGACAATTTCCGATGTGCGCTTACAGTATGTATATCTAAAATTAGAATAGGATGTATGAAATGAACACTGTATTTGATAAATGATGGGCGAAGTGTATGACTGTTGTCTTTACTGTGTGCCACGCTAGATTTGATCGTTTTATGGACGTGTTCAAGTGATTCATTTTTGTGAAAAATATTTTCAGCGAGTCCAAGTTGGAGTCCGTAAGGCAGAGGCAGCTCGTCGATGGTTCTCTTGGAAAATGGGTTCAAGTCTGTTAATTATCCTTATTGCCGGACTATTGTGGCTTGATGTGACGGAAAATGGACGTGGATCGTTTGAAAGTGAGTAAATGATCTCTTGAAAGGGCTGAGAAAACTCCATCACAATTCTTAATTGGGTGTTGGGTCCTATTAATTACAGAAAGCAACACTGGGAAATTTCTTGAAAAGTATGGCGTTCTGGACGAAGCTCAAATTGCAATCACTGCTGTTACTGGATTTTTCAAGTATGACTTCCAAAAAAAAAATCTTATTTCATGAGTCATACTCTTATGATGAAAACTTGTGAGTTGTACATCGTACTAACTTTGTTGTCTCCTATTCCAGATATGCCTATGATTACTCGTCGGTGCTTTTTCGAGGCATCTCAGAAGGATTACAGCCAGTGTTGCAGACCCTAGGTGACCAGGTACGGTGCTTTCTACAATAAAACAATTCGCTTTGATTGCAATTTGTAATTTTACGAGTAATAATTTACTATGTATATTGGGTTGAGTTGAAGTAACATGAAATATTTTTCTCCCAGGTTCAAATTTACATTCCTCAAATTACCCATTATACAAAACTTGCCGGAACCTACATGTCAGATGCCTTTCAATTTGTATTAACTTTCTTACAACAGAACGTCTTTGTGTAAGTCTTCCAGATTTGTTTAAACTTACCATGATTTGCTTTTCATTGTTCATTGAATTTTGTCTTACCAGTTACCTATTTTGTGATTTTAGTGGAGCTTTATCACCGGAAAATCTTAGAAAACTTACAAAGGATTCTCTTTCCATCATTTGGACCAACATCATTCTCGGAATGGAAAAGGTGTATGAAGTAATCCAGCGTTATATTTCTTGATTTGTTTATGGCTGATCAAGTCTACTGTTAACTTCTGTTGTATTCTGGAACTCTCCAATAAAATATTTGTTTTATTATTTTTCGGTTAATGTATCATTTTCGAAAGTGGTATCGTCAAAAAGCCACGGTTGTTTGTCTCTACAAGAGCAATATTTTTTTCTAACCTGTTGATAATAGCAGTAGCATTGATATGGCAGGGTATGCCAAATAAGAAGTATGAATGTAAATCCCCGGTTGTATTTTTTTAGGAATTAAACCGTTTCACGGGAGTAATTCGTTAGTTGAAGAGTTTTAAATATTTATTTGTATTTATACCACTACTAATCTTAGTCGGTAATCAGTAATAACGCAACTTTCCCTCAGCTTTAATTATCCGTGAAATCAAGGAGTACGCTGTCGCACGAGTGCTAGTACATAAACAGCTTAAAGACTGAGAGGGAAGAGAAGTTGGCATAAATAAAAGTTTTTTCTGCGTGTTACTAATTATAGTGTTAAAAGGAATTATTGTTTATGATTATGATGATAGATGATATATGATCAATAAAAGAATACATATATTTCAAGAAGGTGGACACAATTTTGCTGACAAATTCCAGTAATTTTTATTCTATATTTATTTTAGAACCATATAGTAATATAGCTCTTGAGTTGTATTATCGTAGTTCCATTGATGATAGGTTATCTTTTGATGATTAAAGTATTAGATTTTTTACTATCTTACATACAAGAACTGATCATACTTAATTAACATGTAAAATGTCTGAATTATTTTAGGAAATGTGACCCGTAATTTATAAAGTTATATGTTGGGGGCGCAGCTGCGAAAAGTAGAATGTTCACGTTTTACAACTTTTAAAACAAAAGCCGAGTAACTAAACTGAGGGTCAGAATCAGAAATTAAAAAAAAAACTTTCGCATGTCAGTAATTATTAGGTCACATAAATATAAAACATAAAAATAAGTAGATTGTGTAACGCAATTAGCGTTGGGTAGATTTTTCAACTAAAACCGGTCAGAATAAGAATAAAATATGGTTAGTTCATTTACGGTAACAAGTTGAGCATTTTTCGCTGTTTTACAAAGAATTTTTGTAGTTAACCCTCATGTTTGCATTTCATCTCTCCGGACGTGATATTCAGTTTCCCATCTTAATTTTTTCAATTGTTTTTATTTCCAAGAAACTTTTTACGTCTAAATAGATGAATGTTAAAAACACCCTACCGTACATGCACTCAACACATCCACACACATTAACTGTAAATGCTTCCCAACTGCCTAAATTACAATTATTCAATTTGTATGTCACTTACGAACTAATTTTCTGTAGTACTCTTAAATTACCATCATCGCAGGCATAAACTAACAACGATTTTGTCCCGTTTACAACTTCATAAGTTAGGTAGGTAAGAAACCTGCGGGGAAAGTTCCACAAAATGACAGTTCCCAGCAGCAGAAAAACATGTCAGAACCTTACGCAATCTTAATTGAATGCGACTGGCTGGCTTTTAAAGATTATAATTCTGTGGACAAAAATTCCATCTTTATCCGGATGAATCAAGTTAAAATAAAATTTGTCCTTATTTCGTTTTTCATAAAAGGGGGCAATGGCAAAGTTCAGATTAAAAAGTGAAAACGTAGAAAAATTGGTTTTCAATCTTTCATTTAAAAAATGCAGCAGCACATTAAAAAAGTATTTCTTTCTGTTTTGTTTCAAAATTTTTGAAGCCACTGTTTAGTACCTTGCTCAAATGGATAATATACATATTTTACTTATTAATGATGATGGCCTTTGCATTGTCACTAGTAAAAAAAACTCAGCATTTATTTTTGCACGCTAATAATAATGCTCCATTATTATGAACCTTTACTTTTTTCCTTTTAACATCCGAAAAAAACTGAAAAATTTTTCTATCTGATTCCCACCTTTTGACCTCATGTTTCCGTACAAAATATTTTTTCCTTATTTTGGTACAATTCATCAAAACATTTTTTTTCCAGTCTGCAAGAAGTGAGCCGGGGTCCTTACACGCAGCAGTAAATCATTAGCTGCATTGTTACAAATACTAAATATGTTAGGTATGAAATAGATTTAAGTTAGTTAGTTCAGTTTAATGTATTACGACATAGTCTTCATATTCATAAACGTATTTCTTTTGAAAAAAATTCAGAATAAGTATACATACGCATATAAATACCGTTAGTACATACGTCGTACGTATATGAGTTCACTTTCACTTTAAAAAGAAATCTCTACCGAATGTGTTGCGTTTACTATTTTAGGATTTTGCCTATCTATTCCATTCAGAACGTTTAGAATATTGTATGAAAGTAAATAAACCAGAGTTGAATTAATAAATTGGTAACATAAGTGTATGTACTATTGTTTGGAATGGATAGTCTGCTACTCCCTATGAAGAAACCCCCTTTCTCATTCCCTACGCTGAAGTTTTCACTTTGCCCCTAAAGAATTGTTTCCCTATTAAACGGCCTAAGTTTAAGTACCCAACTTTATCCAAACTACTACTGCACCTTTCGAAACATTGGTGGCGATTCCACTAACCGACGATTATTTAAGCTCTCTTGAAGAACACGCTAAATAGCCCTTATCTATGCAACTTTCTCTCAACTTTCTTTCATTGAGTTTAGCTTCCACATTAACCTTTCTATGGATTTATCTGTCTACTTTTATCTTAACGATAGCATACGTAATCCGAATTCTTTCCATAACTGCAAGGATTATTGGTGTGATGAGATTTACAATGATAAGTGTAAAACTTTACTAGTAAATAATTAATTGATGCAACAGGAGTTTCGTAACAATCGCGATCAAAGAGAGTCCTTTCATTTTAGGTTTGATGATTTGGGCATCCTGGGTTTACAATTGGGCCGAATTTGCGTACAAGTATGTGATAAAACTCGGCTCATAACATAACTGGGGATAGGGGTATATTATCATGCAGTGGACATAAAATGTAAAAAAGAAACGTGTGAATGCAAAACATGAAAATCAAAATAATAATGATTTAGCAAATGACGAATAAATCATATTTATACAAAATAAAACAAATCATAAAAAGCTTTGTGTTTTTGGTGTTGTACATTTTTTTAATAATTATAGCTCTTTATTTTATTTTCACCTGAATGTATTCAATACCCGGTATAGGTATAAGTGTACTATTAATTAATAATGATAATATGTTGGATGCATGAAAAACAAACAAACAAAAATTGACAGTTTAGAAGCAATGGAAAATTGACATAAAAACTTGCTCATATTTTAACCATCATAGTTTTTCCTACATAATTAAAAGAAATAAAATCAACTGAAATTGTTTTTTCTTTCTATAAAGTTTACAACAATGATGCTGTTGGATGCAGCATGCATTTATATAACTACAAAATTATTCGAGCGAAAAACACATAATTACATCAAAAATAAAAAGTGACTGAGGAGAATGAAGCAAACTGAATTTTATAACCTTTTTTTAGCAGAGAAAACTGAATTTCTAGGATTCAGCTAACATGTTTCTTATATAATCCGTATCTTACGTAAAAATTTATAATGACAACCTTCTATTTATCCTATCTTTCAGGTTGAGAGAAAGCCATTTCATGACACAACTTTATTCTTTCTTTACATTATGTACTGGCTTTATGTTTATATCGCGTCATAAAATCTGCTTTCTCTTTCCCTTATTATACGTTCCGTAATTCGATCCCTTCTTGTACAATCTACAACCAATTATAATTTTGGGTTAAGAATAATTAACTGCTTAAAAAATTCTCAAATAGGTTTGGATTACCCGTGGTTAATGCCGATGCTTTTTAGACATCAACAATAAGCTGAACAATATAATTAATATTGCGAATTTGTTTTTTTCTTCATAAATTAAAATAAAAGTTCTGTAAATGTTAATGACTAGACCCAGAACTGCATGCGACGACTTTTGATACTCGCCATATTATAGTAAACCTGTTTCAACTAGTTAATAATCTAAAAACTAAACACTTATATACAATGTAAAAACAATACAAGTTATTAAGAATGACAAAAAAATCATAATGTAATAATAATAATTAATTAATTAATAGTAAACATATATGTATAGCAGTATGTGATGAGCATCGATGCAGTTCTCTTTTGTATTTTTGTTTGTGGTAGAAAGATCTAAAAATTATTCGGCAAAAAATAATAAGAGGTATTGTTTTGTTGTGTTTAGTAAATTATACCTAACATATCATATAACACTTGATAACATAACAGTTATGTACAATTAATAGTAAAGTAACAAATATGTGTTGTTTCTTTGTTTGTATTTTTTCTTCTATCTTTAAAAAAACCTGTAACATAAATTGCTTATATGCACAAAGTTCGTTATAATTACTTGAAAAGGACCTATGTACATTTGACATTAGTTTGCACCAAGAAAGAAAACTACAAACCTATATAGTTCTAGATAGTAAAAGTTGTAGTTTTTATGTGTCCCTAACCTGGCACAAAGGAAAAGGTAAGCATACATTATAGATACAGAAAAAAAAGCCTGAGTTTCATTTTAAAAAAACGCTAAAATCCACTGATAATTAAAGCACATACTCTCAAATCACTAAAATTAGTTAAATGTACAAGCGTAATGAATATAGTCTCTCTTTGTGTTGTCATAAAAAAAGACGAAAGTGAAAAGAGGTAAAGAGACTACTTGTAAGAAAGGCGGAAATGCATGCATGAATTTATAATGACACCTGTTGCTCTCAATTTCGTGGCGATCGTTGCCGGTCCCTGCCTGTCGCGTCAATTAATTAATTTTGGTTAGCAGTTTTGTTTTCTCAATTACCCCACACATTACAACATCTACTGTCCAGCTGTAACTACAGGCGAAATAAATTTTCTCCTTCAGTTTTAACTATTTTTAAAGCTAACCCGTCGCTATTTCGGTCAACGTTTCCCTTCGAAAACCTTAACCCTTCTCTAACTTTATATGATGCACTGAACAAGCAAGTTCGAGTTTTTTTGCCAGCCATTTCCCTTCTTTTGCAAAAACAAACATTCATTTTCACTTTCACTACGAGATTTAGACAAAATTCTAACTTTGTTTCTGTAAAGCTCTTTGATCAGCACATTTTCATACATTTTATACTCTCTAGGACAAAAACGTTTTTTTTTTTCACGTTAACTGTACAATTAGTACCCAGTGTAGTTGTATCGATATCGATGTGAGTTTAACTGGATGATTTTCCCGTATTTTGGTTTGTCAGAGAATTTATAACAGAATTAATAAATTTTAACCCGAGTAACATTTTAATATCTACCGACAATAATTTTGTAAATAGTGCAGTCTATGCACTACCTTTTTTTTAACTATAATTAATTATAAGCACCTTTGAATATTTTAATTTAACTCTAACAAATATCAATACATAATAATTTTTGTGCTACAAAAACTAAGATGACTTAATTACAATTAACAAAAAAAAACTCTGGTAGTTCTAATTTGGATTTTGTTCTGATCCTTTTTACGATTTTTCCTTGCTAAATATACAGATTACAATACGGATGATCACATTAAAAATGTTTTAGTAGTACCACACTGATATAATATGTATATAATGTCCTATAACTGTTATATAGAGAGTAGCCATTTCATTTATTTCTATCACTTCTTTCAAAAGGTACTAAATACTACAAACGTTATCCTTCAATCAATCAAACCACTATCCCTTCTCCATAAATACGGATGGGAGCAACTTTAAACACTTTTTATATTCCTTCTCGCGAAAATGGATCCTAATCAATGCTTACCCTAGCTATGCAAGTATGCGCAATCTGTGACTTTACAACAGTTAACAACAATGAAGCCCTGCTTTCTTTAAAAACTTTCACTTTCCGTATGGTATACATTCCCTGCTGTTACACTTATCCTTATTTTCTGTAAGTTAAAATTTTGTGATTTCATTTCATTCATTTTACTGGAACATTAATTTTTTTACAAACGAAGGAGCAACAAGTAGTAGAAATGAAAAGTGTCAAAAGACGACATTAAAATAGCCAGTTATATGTAGGTTACATACAATACATAACTTACACTTGCTCGAGTTTCATTGGAATCATCATGTTTGTTTTAAAGCTTGAGGTAGATGATGGGTTGCCTATCCCAATAAAGTGTAAGAATATATATTAGTCTAATAATAAAAACTTTCTCGTGTCATACGGCTGACTGGTATCCCTTCTCATGTAGGTACGTAAACTAAAGCGAAAGTAATAAAATAATAATAATAATAAAGATAGACTTTCTCTTTTCTAAAAACAAAAACTCAGATCCTGCTGAGTACCTCCTTTCTTAGATTTTATTTTTCACCGTGACTGTTACTTTTTTTGTATATTGGATCATCACGTAGTTTTAAAAGGACTTGGTAATATCCGAGGTACTGTCGATGACGCAATTAATGTAGGCAGAGTATAGTATAAAAATGCTAACAAAGAAACAATAATAATCCATTTACAACAATGCAATGATGATGATGATGAAAGTAATAATATTATGCACAACATAAAATCTCACAAAAAAATGTCCCATTTAAATCCTTTGTTTTACCAGCATTTGCCCGTTGGGTTTAAATTGTTATAACTAGATAAATTGTTACTATTTATGTTTTACTTTCCGATTCCTGATCGATTCCCTAAATACCTTTACAATACTTTTTCCATGATGTAAACCATGCTAAATAGCTTTTTTCTGTACAAATAACAATGAATCTTTTTTTTTAGATTTTTGACTCAAGTTTTTAAATCACTTTTTAAATGTTCGTCACAAAGGAAGGGTGTTTCACGTGTTTATAACGCTTAACTGTAGCTTCGTGCTAAAAGGTACAAACTTTTTTTACTAACTGACCGGTAGCAACTTATTTTTTTTCATGTGGTAGCTTGTCCACCATTCATTTTCTATCCAGTAAAATTAAGTAAGTTGCGCCAATGCTAATAAAACATGAGTTACTGATTGATTGTGAATTAAATATTCTTTCCTAATAATAATAATATATGTACATATTACATAATAATGCGGCAACTGTCCCACATTTTAAGTCAAATAGGATAACATTTTTTCTTTTAAATTTGATTTGATGCAATTTATGGAATTACAGATTTCAGATTTAATCCACAGTTAACTTCCTTTCATTACTATCTAAACCTAATCTTGTCAAGCCCTTACAGGACTACTCGCAAGCTTTCTCCAACATGTACAGTGTAGTAAACCATGCGGTGCATTTACAAATGAGATTTTTTTAATTGGCCATCATACCCGATTCAAAAAAGTTTACTTTAACATCTAACAAAGGGGTTCCCCGAGATTGGTTAGTTAACAATTCACGTAAAATACTTACGTTCCTACCGATAAAAACTGTTTCTAAAATTAATTTGGCTGCTCATTAAGTTACAAGTATGTATTTATACAAAAGGACCTGTCTTACAAATGAGGAAAAAATGTTTTGTATGATGAATGTATCATGTACCTAGTAAGTACAATATCTCCGGAGCAGTCGCAGTCGTATCAATGACTTTCCCCTCTTCAAATTTTGTTCGTTTTCAAATTCA
>JAQGAI010002806.1:0-11671 GCA_034696905.1 Lepidocyrtus violaceus
AAAACAAAACATATATTGGTAAAAGTTAAATGAAACCTCAGCTTCGAAAGGATATTATTGGTAACCACATCCACCATGATTAACTTGGCATTTACCTTCCCACTCGGCTGGCATTTCTTGATCAAACTTATCCAGATCATCCTTTTTCGTTGAAGGTTCAAACCATCTCGAATCCTTCCGTTTCCCAATACTTGGATCTAAATAGAGATTAATAAGCAACGACCAATTACATCATATTGTATTATGCATTACAAATTACAAAATGGGAGCAACTTCTGTACAAGACGTGCCTTGGCGTCTTCTTAAATGTCTTACCTGCAGGGATTTCAAAATATCGATTCCCGAAATTATCCTTCCCCATTAAGTTCCCCGTGATTTTTCTCGGCCTCAGGGAATTCACAAAGTTTGTCCAAATCATCTTCATAATACTCCTTTCTTGAGGCATCTTGTTGACTCTGGATGTGGTAAAATTACTAACTTGCTAATTTAATGCACGTGCTATGGTTAAAAATTTTAATAACTCCAAAAAACGAAAATGAAGCTGTTTCAAATGCACTCAACCTATACTTTTGTGACAAAAGAAAAAAACAATTAATCATTGATCATTGATTAAGTCCCTAATATATAACTGCTGAATTAAATGCACACCACCGTATAACGCTCTCTGACAATTTAATGCGCTTTTCACCTCTCATTTGCTCCAACTGCGTTTTGCAATTATGTCCTGTCCTGCTTCATCCTTTGGAATCTGTTTACTTTCACTCAAAAAAAAAAACAATCCAAGCACATTCCCGCTCTTCTTTGCCCGTTTTCAATGGCTCTGAGAGGTGTGTGTACGCCTGGTTCTCCCTCAACATCCAAGTTTCATCAACCCATTCGGTTCTGTTTAGTGAAAAGTGAAAGCACCAGTCTCACAGTGCCCCATGCTCCCTTCTTTCTTTCCCCATGAAAGAATTTGATGGTGGAAGTGAAGCCAAAATGAAAGTCATGCATGAAAATAGTCGTAATTTCAACGTTGTTTAAATGCGCATAAAACGTGTATAAAAAAAATAAATTAAATCAAATAAAAAAGGCTGCTTTTTATCGATGAAACTTTCATTTCCTTGTTCATTTCTCTATTCTTATTTTATTTTTTTTAGATGTGTGAACGTGAACGAACTGATATAATTAAAGCCACCTTTCACCGTCATGTCGTTAGCGTCCGGTAATAAATAATAATTAAATAAGATAACATAACAAAAACAACGTAAAACAGAAAAGTAAAAAAAAACAGTGTGATTGTTTGTCATCCGTCAACAATGGCAGAAGGAGAGCAAGGTGCTTAGTGCTTACTTACAAATAATTATCAAGTTCTAGTAGTCATTCATGTCGTAATTATATATGAAATATAAAACTGATTCAGTTTAAGGTACTTGGTGGAGGGGCTGCTCGAATTATTTAAACCTAAAATACTTCTTGCAAATTATAAAAACCTAATTAACTAAATAAAAAATAATAATAAAAATTATCATGAGAAAGGAGAAAGTACTTGAACTAGTCCTTTTGTTTTAACCTATTGACTCAATGTGTGGACCCCTCCTTAAACACCTTCTCCCTTTCAACAGAACAGAATTAACTAATTGCAATTTTTAAATGAACATCATCACAGCTTAATAAAAAAAACATATTGAACAACAAAACGTGATGCTTAAAAACAAACTTAAAGGTAATAAAAACTGATTGATATAAAAGGCTAATCTATACAAAAATTATAAATTTACATAATTATAAATCATATTATTTAGCTAAAAATATACATAAAAATTCACAACTCAATACTTTTACATAGGCATGATGCTTGCTGTAACGATCAAGACCATTAACTAACTACAAATACAAATAATATAAAAAACAATTAAGCTGATTTGTACGTATAAATACATTTATGCATAAAATATACATATAACACAATATAAAGTCGATAACCTTCCATTACTACTTTGAGATTCAAAATAAAATATGTAAACCTACTTTAGTCAAACCTTCTTCAAAATGTCCCTTCAAAAATCCCTAATCCAAATTGAGGGTCTGGAGGAAGTTGGGCATTTTTTCTTTACATCCAACGAAGCTAAAGCTCCTTTTGAAAAAAATGAACACACCGAGCGATGGAGAGTACAAAAACCGGAGTTGAAAATAACATAGAGATAAAATTTATTTTTAAATGTATTACCATAAATTAAGTAATTAATATAGTACATTTTGTATAGTAAAAGTCGTTTATTACAGCTAATTTTTTTTTCATTTCAAATGACTTATCTCGTTTCTTTTTTCAACTTACAATTAGGTAGTATATGTGTATAGTTTTACTTCACACGACTCACTCGATTCTATTTGTAGTTAAATATGGGGTTGACGTTGACGATGATTACACAGTTTAAAAGCTAAACAGTTTTGATCAAAGCATATATGTAGTTTTTCCACTTGATCTAACAATTTACAGTCACTAAACCAATTTATCTGAATATTTTGTAGAATGTGAAAAGATTTTTGATTTTTTGAAAGAGTTGGTGCACATACACACTTATTATGTAATTAACAAATCTTGGCATATAAAGTTTAACTATAAAGCAAGTTAATCCACCCGATTACTTTTGTTGAAAATTGGAATAAAAATGACAGTTATAAAGCAAGAATGATAAATGAGCTGTGAAATATCTTTTCATGTCCATACTTTGATCAAATACTATTAAATCAGCCATAAGTACGTCTTACAAAAAATTAACGAGATTTAATGAATGGGCGCTATGAGTTCCTTACAGTGAGACGTTAATTAATTTAGCCTTTTAGCAGTTGCCTAATTTTAACTGATGATGCTTACAATTAAGCTGCACAGATTTCCACATCTATAACACTGAAATTTTCTTTCTATCTTTCTCCTCTACTTTTTGAAACAAATATAGCCATAGTCCATTAATTCGAATTTATAATTAGTTAACTTACTTCGTCAGTATAATTTCACGGTTTATAAAAATGCTTGCTTACTACACTCATTGCATGCTTTACTTAAGACGTTTCTATAAAATATTCTCTTTCTCAGCATACACACCTAGTCATTTTTACTTTCCCTAAAATTCTCGAGTTTTTTTTGTATCCAATTTCTTACAGACAAACCACTCATGACATACATACATAATAGTATTTAGCATTTAGGTATGTAGTTAAGTAATACATCATCGACAATTTAGTTACAAGAATTTCAGTACAAAATTGGAAACCTTCAAGTGTAAGTACATACATTTATATTTTGACTTGGAAAATTTTGCTGCCAAAAAACGTGACACGGTAAATTATGATTTAGAACCTGAGCAACTTATGAATTTCAAGTTTTACACATTCCTACCTATAAGTATCCTTTAGCATTAAAAATATGTTGGGGGAGAGATCAGAAACAAAACCGGGGAAAACTCGTAATCTAAATTAATTTCTCTAACGATATTTATTCGAATGATTAAGATTTGTAGCGACATCCTCTATTTTATTTCATATGTATAGAAATGAAATGACATAAGTATATTTGGTATGAAGTAATAACAATTACAATTACGCATCTACCTATTGAGTAGGAGCTGATGATAAGTCATGCTGAGGGACCTGAGTGATTTTTTTCTCCCTTTGCTTTGGAGAGTTTGGAATGTGCAGTTTTGGTAGAGTATATTGAAGTAAATTTTATGCCATTTCCTTAATTATTTTTTTAAATGCTACCACACACTTATTTAGAGACGAGCTTATAAATAGACTTTCTTTTCACAATTTGTACATAATGAGAACTTACATCGATGCAGAGTAGAGTGCCTTATTTGCTTACTTCCCTAGGTAAAAAAAGGATTTTTCATGCAATAAATACAACCTTGACCTAAGTCTCAGCTTTTTGACTCAAGTTGCCCTACCCTACCTTAATTGAAAAGTACAAAGAGTACTGGAAATTCTCCCTACAAATATCAATACTTTCTTTTTACAGTAAAAGTCCTTCATCATATAAATTAAATCCACCTATTTTTTTATAGAGTTGATCACTCCAATACAACATCATTTGCCGCAAGGAATAAACACATATTTTGAGCAAGGTGAAACAAAACCTTGATTTGATATTTCCTTCTTAAAACTGAGAGTGAATAAGTTAGATACATTCCTACTTGAGATTCTGAAGTATACACATACATTAGTTAACTATAGTTTTTACACTACACTACAATGCAATTGCATTTAAGAATATATTTTACCTACCTAAAAATGCTTGTTTTAACGATCTGTGTATTGTTTGGACGAAACATATTATATAACATCAATATAGATAGTTCTTGCCTTTGTTTTCCTACAATGCGAAAAAGCTGCTGCAGATGCAAAACACATTCTTTTTTTTTATGATGAGATCAAGTTTTTTCTTGTGGAAAATGGTGTGTTTGAGACATTGAGAGTGAAAAATTAAGTTTTAAGGGTTAGCAATTCAAGTTAATTTTTCCTTGCTTTGGTTGCAGAATTACTAACCATGTTTCCATTTCCTTTTTTAAAAAAATGATCCACTGGGAGAACATTTTTTTCATTATGATTTTTGCTTTGACAGTCTATTGATTTCAGAAGAGTTAAATTTGTAATTTGGTTTTTGTATACAAAGTTGTGTGGTAAGCTGTATCTTTCTTTCTGAAGGTTTTTTTTATTGCTTCTGAGTATAATTTTTTTTTAAACTGGGATCTTTTGATTTTTCGTATCAGTTTTAGTTTTGTGTGAAGAAATCTCATCTTTTTTTTTAATTTTAGAAGTTGAAATTCAGTTTCATATTTATAATTATATGTAAGTAGCAGCCTTTCTATAACTGTGGATGTCTCCCTTATTGAAAAACAATATAAAAAGGTGCTCTTTTATTTTTACCCGAATTCGAACCTTTTTTTTGTAAGGAGGTTATGTTTTTTAAATGTAATTTCAAATACTAATTTTTGTAAATATGATTTATAATTAGTACTTACTTATCGGTTACCGGTCAGAAACAAATACTACACTTTCCATACAATTTGTTCATCATGTCATGTCTTCTTGTCTTATAAACTCTACTAATGTATGTATGTAAATCCTACAGAACTTAAGATCTTTGGCAGCAAAAACTTATCGATTTGTATCATTATAAAAAATATGATAATTATAATTAATTAATTATATAATACGCTATTATGGATAGAGTGTAAATATCGTTAGTTTGGATTTGGAGACTGTACCATACAGTGTTTGAAGTTTAAGTCATTTGATTAAAAACATTCATGTTTTATGCTGCAATTATATAAGTTCTTGCAAGACAAGCTTCTGCAGGAACAACCTTTTTGTTCATTTCTGGGATTAGCTTTTTGTAAGTTAGTCCTTGAAATATTGGCAACCCTTTTCTTCTTATTTTCTTTCGGGGATTAAAAATTTGTGTTCTCGCATTCGCATATTTTGTATGGCACATTACATGTTATGAGATTTACACGAAATTGTAGTGATAAAAATATAAAAAAAACTAAATTGAATAATATAACGCTTTTGTTGAGACTTTTGTGGTAATTGTAAACGATAAATCCATTAAAGTTTAAATGTTGCTGTTTGCAATGACGATATAGATATTTTTGTAATGACTGAAAGGATTACTGATCCTCTTCCTCGCTTTCTCCTTGGCCGTACATATCCGCTAGTTTGGAGAAACGGGGGCCCCAGCTATTGAGATAGTCGAAATCCTGCTCACCATCGTCAGTGGCTGAAAATTTAAAACCAGATTGGGTTTTTAAATATTGATGATAATCATTGCAAGTGTCATATATACAAAACTTAAATAAATTAAACTGAACCAAGATTAAAATTATAAATGTTTAAAATGTTTCAATCAAATAATAAAAACTGAATTCTTTTGTTTAAAAAAAATGAAAAATTTTATGTTAGGCAAAATAAAAAGTTTTTTTTTTCTTCTGAAAGTCCATCCAAGTAATAAAAATATTCACAAGACAGGAACAAGGCCAATAAAAGCCAGAAAGTGAATATATTTTATTTGGAGAGTTGTTAAAAAAGTATTGGAAATTTTGTTATTACTTTCATGTTCATGTTCATGTGTATCATGAGTTTCATGAGTATCATGAGTATTTGTTAAAATACCTCCGTAAGCATCAATGTCATTTAAGTTAGCTGCAATTGAGAAGGAGCATTTATATAAGTTTTAATAGTCTAGTAAGTACAGTCATTTCATTGGCATCTTTATAACTAACTAGATGGGATTTTCTTAACATTTTTTGTTCTACATTCGATACCTAAACATTCTTACAATTAGTTCACATTAGAGTTAAATGAGTACAAAGAGTTTTAGTTTACCTGAGGCTAAAGAAGATAACGATCCCGCTGTGCTACCACCACCTTCATAAGCGTAATTCCTTAGGTCATCAAATGGTGGTGCATTTGGATCATGGTCTGCCCTTCTCTTGTGGTCATCAATGAAAATGCCCACGTTGGGTTCACCTGGTGGCATGGCTTGTGGATCCGGCATTTTCATCATGTCTGCAAAGAGTATAATTTTAAACATTTTTCTGTAAAAATTTGACCCAAGCTATTATGGAATTAGGAATTTGGAATGGGAACATACATGGCATTTTTGGCATCATCATTTCGTGTCCAGGAGCTCCAATAGGGATTTGCAGGGGAGTGATGTCGAATGCAGTCATGTCATCTTCGCCACCGCCCTCATCATCATAATTGATTATATTTTCGCGAACATCGTCATCAGGTCCGGGATACTTGATTTGAGCCTCACGGCGACGATTGTAGACGACAAATACGAGTACCAAGACTATTGATAAATAGTTCACAAATTTTCATTTAAAAACCAATCATAAATGTATGGGAAGACAAACATTCAAAATTGTAAACCGTCCGGTAGTTCGTTTTCGCCGTATTTTACCACTGCACAGGTTCAGGTTCGTTCCTTTGAGAGAACGCAGTTTTGTATAAGTGACCTATTTTTCTCTGCAAATTAATTGCACATGCAAAACCGGAGTGGAATAAATACATAAACATATTTTGCAGGAGTAAAAAATTAAATAAAAATTGAGTCGTGCGTAGGTAGGCAAAAAATAGTGATTTGAAAACATTTGGAGAAAGTGCTTTCACCAGAAATATTCCTTAAAGCAAAATAATCATTTCGAGCTTGTGCTGTTTCAGCGGACGACTTCGAGTTACTTACTTAATAGGACGAGAATGCAAACGACAAGTGCAATGATGAAGTCAGTTGATGTGGTTAAGATCCCGGCAGGCATAACCTCCACTTCGCATACCATGCCCGAGTAATTTCTGGGACAGTTGCACAGGAACATTCGATCATCCTCGAAGTTCTTGCATGTGCCACCGTTAAGACAAGGGAGCTGCTCAAGGCACTCATTGATATCGTGACATTCCGCGCCAAAAGCTCGTGAACCCATAGGGCACCTAATAAGTGGGGGGAGGCGATTGTTCCAGAGATGGTTTTTGAGCAAGGGGAAAGGATCCAGGGAGAAAAAGAAAGAAATGAATAGGGGTTGGAAAAACAATAAAAGAAACTTAAGTATAGAAAAACCCAGGTGCAGTGTCATATAAAAATTGCATCATGCTTGGAGAAATAACTGAAATTTTTGTTTTAAAAATCAGAGGATCCGTAGTTTTTTTTTTGAAGCGAGTTAGGATAAAATTAAGGAAAACCGAAATAAGTACCACAATAAAAAAACTCAAAAGCAAAACCAAAGCAGTTCTCTAACCAAAAGACCATTATATTTTATGACAACTGTATTTAAAACCGGTGCAGTGTTAAACCCAAAATCCAAACAAACCAGCCAAATTCCACATTATACCAATTAAACTGTCAACTTTCAAAAGTTTACCTTCTCATGACGCTTGTCTATTTTTTTGGGGACTTCGACGCGAACTACAGGCGCTTTACACTTTTTTTATTAATAATGTTTACATAGAAAGCATCAATAACAGCATCAATCATTAACTTACTAAGGATAATGAGGAGACAGACTAGAATTGCCGCCAGGGCTCCCATACTCAAGGTCAATATTTGACCTTCCTGATAGAGCTCACAGGTTTGGCCCCAATATCCTGGGGGGCATTCGCAGTAAAAACGGTACGGGACCTCCCGATTGGAACAAATCCCGTTATTCAAGCAAGGATTGTCTAGACATTCATTTTTGTCCACGCAGTTTTTCTCATCTGCGCTCATTTCCGTCCCTTCCCCACAGCTTTACACGAGAACAAGTTAAAAAAAAAATACAACATCTATAGGTTAGTTACGTTTTACATACAATAATGACCATAAAAAACCTCAAGTTTACATTTTTTAATTAATTTTTACAATTAGAAGATCTAATCTATAACTACTCTAAGTTATTTAAATATATCCTCAACTGTTTAACATTTTTAACTACATGAACAAAAAAACAACGCTAATTCTTGATTCGCACGCTTTTAATCCAACCCAATTATTATTACGTAATTTAAAAAAAAAACTTTAATTACTGTATAAACCCATTTGTCTATAATCTAACATCACCCCAAAGCATCTAATCATAATAAAACTTGACTACATGATTTTATTTCGATCCACGTTTTTTTTGGGGTTAGTTAAATCTGTGATGCATGACATGACAGTAACTAAAAATTCTCAAAGATATGCATTCCGACATAAAGAAAGATCATATCCTTTTTAAGTGGTGAAAGTTTCAAATGGGATTACTTACGCGCACTCGTATTCATTCCACAAGTCCACACACTCGAATGGAGGCGGACAAATGACATTTGTACAGGGCTGATTGGAAGGACAGCCTTGTCCAAGATTTCTGGACATGGTGGCCTGGCCCCATTGTGTTCCATTGAGGGCGGGGGGAAGTGGAAGATGCTTTCCTTCCAGTCTTATATCATCCAGACATCCCTTCTGGTAGTCGGCGTAGACTTCAAAGGAACGATGTCCAGTGTACTCCGCCTTCCCTCCGGCATATACTCCCTCTTGCTTGTCAACCAACATCCATTGATGTCCTTGGAATCTAAAAGTTTCGTTGTACTTTCTCCCTTCGCCCCCATCAAGCTCCAGCATTGCTACTGAACCGTGACGAGAGACCTTCACCACATGCCATTGGCCGTCATCAACGCTGATGAATGAGAGCCAGAGCATTTGCTCTTCCGTCTTGAGGCTGTTGAGATTGAATCTGAATCGGAGTTTACTATCCTTGATCTGAAAATTAAGTAGCCGTGCGTCATGGTCAATGCATGTAAAAATATTTGGAAAAACTCAATAATTCACTTCATGAAAGTGAAAGCAAGTACATTCATGACATTAGACGCTCAGATTGCCCCACTCACCTCCAAAATCCCATACTCCCTATTATGCTGATCGCTAATCCTGAACAGCTCTCCGTGCGCTTCCCGTGTCCGGAATCTGAGCTGAATCAGCGTAGTAAACCGATCCGGCTCAAAGGACAAAGCGTATTTGACATAGCTCTGGGACTTGAACGTTGTAGGGACGGTAGGAATGGTGCAGCCGGGTCCCATCCATCCAGGCTCACATTCACAGCGGGGCTCGGTGAAAGTCCCGACACACATCCCGTGCTCAGAGCACCGTGAAAGCAAGTCGTTCCCGATGCAAGTGTCCTCAACCTGAAGACATCCGGGTGCAACTATAATGGGAAATTAGAATTTAAATCCAATTTATGAGCACCGAGTGTTGTGAGGAAGATGATTTGACTAGTTGCCCCATTTTATTATCTCACCGTCAAGACCAAGAGAGTAGTCTAGCAGCGTCAAAGGCTGCGGCATATGGTACTTACCTTTGTGTCGAGAATGGCCGGGATTGCCGAGATCATAGATCTTGCTGTTATGAACCAGATTCCTGATACAGCCATCGAAGGACTTCTGGGTGGGAATGTATTTCCATCTGTAATGCGTTGCGTCCAGGTGGTCCACAATCCCTCCAACTTGTAACGGAGTGTTAACATTCAAGTACTCGTTGAACGGAGGGATCTTCCCTTCCGCCTGGCAGTACGAGCTGTCGAATACATTGGGAGTGCCGTCATCCGCCTCATTGACTTTCGCCCACTTGCACAGATCCACAACCATCTTCACGTCCTGCTAGGAACAACAAATTAAGTCTTGCGATGTAAAAGGACCCATTTTAGAGTGGAACTGGAAAATGTTCCCCCAACTGTTCCAATCTCTATGAGTATTACCTCCGTATCCCAGAACACATCTATTCTGTGCCATTCCCCATTGGCCAGTGAGCCATTTGTCTTAATCCTCAGTTCAAGAGTCCCGGAGCCAAAGTCCAGGAGCAGTCTTGGCTCTCCCTTGTCAAGCTCCAATGAGATGAAGTCTTGAACAATAATCTCATCCAGTTCCGGTTCCGTCATCGGCCCATTATACAGCAACAACCCTTCCTCCTTCTTCGTAATAAACTCGAGACTGAGATGGCTCTCCTCACACATTTCCAGAGGGGGATACCAGGCCCAGTCGTGATTCTTGAATGTTCGGCTTGTAATCTGACATCTGGGCCCGTCCCTGCCATGAGGGCACTTGCACATCGGCCCCGACTTCGACTCTATGCACCGGCCACCATTGAAACACTCGTATTTCCTGCAGCTATCCTTGTCCTTCTCCGAAAAGTTCCTGGCTCCGCACATGCACTCCGCAATGGTCTCAATCCGGACCCCAACCAGGGCAGTCTTATTCGCATTGACTGTGTATGGGAGCGGACTGATGTCCACGGAGTTGGTGCAGGAGCCCTCGCAGTTCTTGTTCTCGTAGAGGCATTCATCGATCCCCACCATTGTGATGTTGATCCCAACCTCTTTCTCAATCTGCACAATTTGGGAAATTGAATTATTCATTGTTTTGTTAGCTCCCACTCAGCTCAAACCCAAAACTTATTCATGTAAAGCTCGATAATATGCAAAATGCTTTCTTTCCAGTAAAACGTGTCAATATTTTACACCCTCTTTTCTCCCGAATTGAAATGAAATAAAACTTTTTTTATTTACCTCTTCCCGATGCTGTAGCACCATCCCGTTCAACCTCACCGGCTTATAGTATGGTGATCCATATGCCGAAAACCTCACATCCGTAATGGGCGGTCTCGTCTGCTTCACCATCACACTGAAAATGTCAATCTTGGCTTCCTCCGTGTTGAGGATCTGAGCAAGTTTCGCCTTCAGTTTTTGAGCTTTGCTTTTCATCACGGACTGAGTCTGTGAACGATACAAGGATGATCAAACGGAATTCAAAATTAAATCCAATCCATGGATGAGCCGAGCCCATGATGTTTTGTTTGAATAAGTTTCAATTATTCATCCATCCACCATTTATCCAGCACTTCAAAGGAGCTGCTTCCTCCGCCAACGTAGTAATTCCGCGAGATTAAGAAGCAATAACGAAACTACTTATGTTAATTATACTACTACATACCTTATAATCCCAAATGCGGATAAAGTCCTCATCCGACACGCCAGCAATCCTAATGGAGCCATGATTTATGACGGCTTCATGAGGAAGATCCTTCACGATCACCGTTACATTGGCAGCTATGCTGAGTTGAGTGTGATATCGATCGAAGACTTGGAACTCTAGCTCGTACCTACGAAGAAGTGAAAATGAACAAGCATCC
>JAQGAI010002807.1:0-11671 GCA_034696905.1 Lepidocyrtus violaceus
GATGAATAACCTTGTAAACTACACCCAAATCCTGACGGGCTATGTGGGCTCGGAATCCTTCCTGCGAAAAATCCGGGACGTCGTGATGCGAATTAAGGAGAAGAATCCATCTGCCATTTACAGTCAGTAAAATTGTTTTAAGATATACACCTCATTTGATAACAAACTAACTACAATATTTACTGAGTAAACTGCTCATTTTTTGTTTGCTTCAGTGTGTGATCCCGTTCTGGGAGACAATGGACATTTTTACGTGCCCCAGTCTTTGATTCCAATCTA
This sequence comes from Lepidocyrtus violaceus, assembly GCA_034696905.1. NCBI lineage: Eukaryota > Metazoa > Arthropoda > Collembola > Entomobryomorpha > Entomobryidae > Lepidocyrtus > Lepidocyrtus violaceus. Next base: position 280 of record JAQGAI010002807.1, read on the forward strand.
TCAAAAAGAGATCATGCCCCTTGCAGACATCACTACCCCAAATACCTTCGAATTAGAGTGAGATAGCAATGAACAGTTCAATTGCCCATACTTAATCATCTTGTCTTTTCATTTAATTTTCAGTTAATAGATATGAATTTTTCTTTGTTTTTTTTTAAATTTAGGCTTCTGACTGATATGAAGGTAACGAATGAGGCCGAGGCTATGACGGCTATGGGGCTTCTCCATAAAAAGGGCATTCCGATTGTGGTTTTGTCAAGTTTGGATTCGACTGGAAGTGAACTGGCATCTTACGTTTCCTTCCAATGTCAAAGTGAGTTATAAATATCATCATATCATTTTTTTTTAAATAACATATTTGTCAATACTTAAATTAAATTCTACTTTAGAATCCGGAACTCGCCGTGTCTGGAAAACAATCATTCCTAAATTGGAAGGGATATTTACTGGAACTGGTGATGTCTTTGCTGCCCTTTTCCTTGGTTGGTATTCCAAACTCGGAAATGACAACATACCCCGCGTGATTGAAACAGTTTTATCATCAATGAAGGACATCCTAAGCCGAACCAAAGCAAAGGCTGAGCTTCGGCCAGATATGCCCCTAGCTCCTGGGCAAACCGCCAGGCCCCGAGAATTGCAACTGATCCAAAGCTTAGATGTGATTTTGAAACCGAAGTTGTCCTGCACTGCAGCTGAAATCAAAGTGTAGAGGCATGATTCGATTCATAAATATCCCCTCAAATAATTCCCGATTCGTAGTTGAAAAAGTACTTCATGAAAAAAATAGACAGGCCTAAACAATTATATAGTCCAAAATAGTTTAACAAAAATATGCTGACCAAAAATAATGCAATGGGACGTAGAAACTTTTGTAGCAAATGACTAGGGTAAATTGAATTAACATAAATTGTTCCCCGGAAATTGCCACTACTTTCTACAACATGAAAAGTATTGAACCAGCAAAGGCTTCGACGTTTAGGGTTCGAAACTTCGTGATTTTTAAAATAGGTAATAATGTACTTTGTAAGTAACTTTAGCAGAAACATGATGTATTCCAAATTCGCTAACAATCATGATGTCAATCAATAACAGTAGTAATTAATCCGCTATATTAAGGCATATAAACAGAAGTGACCAAGATTGTCTTCCAAAAGATACGTTACATAATTCCAACGAACTATAATAAAAACTGCCTGTTTTAAATAAACATCTAAAAGGGTAAAAACTTTAGCTTAGCAAACTACGAAGTAAACATGTATTTTTTAGGAGAAAGTATTATGGTATGGGTGCTACTTATACAAATCAACAATAGTATGCCATTTTATCTTCTTTGGTGCAGTCGTAGAATGTAAGTACCTTAATCTGACAATAAATGAAGCCAAAACTATTACAGACTAAAATGTGAATTGAGGAGCAATTTATTCCACATACAATGCTATTTATACTTAAAACAAACGAGTAGAGTAAACTCAAGTGATAATAATTTCATTGTGTTACGTACGGTACGGTTCATAAGATTCTTCATAACACCTGATAATCTATTTCAAAATAACACATAAATTGTAATTTTCGTCTCTTTCTGCAATCACCACATCAAATATTTTATCTTCAGTGACAGACACATGACAAACATACCTACGTATTTCATATCATTATCTCGCATCTAATTGTCTCTTCACTGTCGATAGTATCAGCATCGACGCAGCAAATCCTTCTTCCAACAACGATAGAAAGAACTGTACATAAATACTTCCTAAAGTAATACTAGTAATAAAAGTAACGATAAATAAAACCCTGCTAAACATGAATTTTATTTTATGGATTTTGAGAAAGACGATAATCGTACAAAAACTGAAACAAACTTTAACAGCAGATTTATCAACACTACTGTTTTGAATTAGAAATATATATATTTTAATCACACCATGAAATAACTATAAAACCTATAGTTTAACTTTTAATTAGCCGGCAACATTTCTCCGTGCATTTCTGTAGTCAACTGAGTAAGAAGATCTGACAATTTCTTCTTGAGAGCTGCAATTCCCATCAGTACGATGTTTTCCGGACGAAGAGCCCCACTGGCCTCCACGTTGAAGTAGAACTTGTTGGGCTTAGTTTCCCAGCTGTAAGGCGCTTCATCTGAAATTGGCGATAAAAATAATTTCATTTCATTAGAACTTGCGAATTAACCAATTGAAGTAAACACATTTATGAAACACTATAATTAAGATTGAAATCTTACGCTGATCTTCCTCCAACTCCGTATATTCACTCTTGGGCCATTCCTCAGGCTTTGGATACAAAGTGTGACGAAGAGAGTTATCGGGATCGTATTCAAAAGCCACTCCAGCAGTAGGGTTCCATTTTGCATGCTCCTTCGCAAATCCTTTCTTAGCATACGCCGTCAGCTTCAATTCCTGTCCTCTTCGCAATTTGATAATCAGAATATCTGAAAATATAAAAATGGCAGTAATTTAAATATAATTGCACGCTTGATGTTCACTCTGCTTATGCATGCACATCAGCTCAAAATATCCTCATACAACATAATATTTCCAGAATTAATAATGTTAACCAACCTTCCTGCTGCTCGTACTCTGGAACATCCGCGTCCTTTCCCTTTGATGTAACTGGCACAACATGAATGTGAGAGCTTCGCAAATCGTTGGAAGTGACATGGCGAGTTTGATCATCATGACACTGGACGTGAAGTTTGAATTCCACAGCGCAGTTTTCGCAGAAATCGTCACATTCACACTCCTAAAAACATCGAAACAATGACATTATAATTTCAGAAAATTACGGCCTCAATTTTAGTTATCTTTTTTTGATAGATTATTTTTGCTCGTAAGAAATGTACTGGTATGACCGACTTGACAGTGTTGACAGACGGAGAAATAACTTGACGGATGACAAATTAGGTGCACGGATACTGTTTTGGGAACTCAACCACACATCCACCCTTACATAAACTTCAGTTCCACTTTTGCCGTTGAGTTTGCATAATGCGATATTTAAAGACAAGGTTCGGAATACTTCACCTAACTACAAACATGTTCTCAAAAGCAGCCTTTTATTCGCTCATTTTTTCCCTGTGTGTGGAAAATTCTGTTGGGACAGTGCAGTTTACTAATAATATTATCAACAACTATTTAGATGACTGTTACGCAATGAAGATCAGAAAAACTTCAATTTCAGATTCTAACTATTCAGCTTTGTAAGTTTCTTTCATAAATTTTACTATCTTTTCTTGTCCATATCACACAGTAAACTCAATTTTTTTTCTTTGAAGGAATATACCTGTTATAGATATGGATTTTAGAAAATCTGACCACACAAGGATACTTCGTCATCTAACTGAAGCCCCAAGGTACAGTTTAATGGTAAAGCACAACAGACAATGCATTGTTTATCACGTCTCCCTAACTGGATTTAAAACATTCGAGTTAGACAAGCTACTAGCAATATTTCAAATCCAAGTCGTCCAAGTGGAGGCCACCTTTTCCTACATAATAGTTGGAGACTTCCACAACTATGATACAGCAACGAAGTTTATAACATCACAAAAATTAAAGAATTTCCAGCATCGACTGTTGGTCAATTTGAATCCAATTAAACGAGAAGGCATGTTCAGGGAAGAAACATCGCATACAACAGATGGAGGACTAGGATTTCGACTGGAAAGATTCTGTTACTTCTGTCAGGAGGGAGGCAAACCAGGTTTCATGAAGGATGACAAAATATACAAACTCAACGAAGAGATGGCGGGGCTAAAACAAATATTTCCAGACATGACGAAAAACTTCAACGGGAAAGCAATGAGAACTACAGCCCCACCAGCGCCTCCACTTGTGCTAATCACTCCTTCGAAAACTAAACCAGGAGAATATGAAATACAAGGGCAACATGCGAATATCTTAATCAGCCTAGCAAAGCATTTCAACTTCACCTACACCCTGTACCCATCTCCGGGTGGATTAACTGGTATCAAATTACGGAACGGGACTTGGAATGGGATAATGGGTGAAATCTTATATGATCGAGCAGACATCGGCCTGAGCGTTGCGACATCATACGAGAGATATCAAATTGTTGATGTGACCGTGTCCGTCTTTTACGCATTTCTCGTCCTGGTATCCACAAAACCTAAGCCGATATTTAAGTGGCAGGCTATATTCTACCCATTTCAAAGGAACTGCTGGCTTGGTTTCATCGCTTCAACTATTTTCACCTTCTTCGCGTCGAAGTGGCTGCACAATAATGCGATCAAGTATGAAATACCCAGTGCGCTACGAGGAAAATCCAAAAGTGAAATATTTGCGAAATTGAAACATGAATTTATGACTAGCTACAAGTCATTCTATATCACGGTTGGTCAGTTGCTTGAGCAAGGTAAGGAAACAAATATTTCTTTAGTTTTCTTCCAAAATTTAAGACCTCGTCTGAAATTGGAAGTTTTTGATTATTTTTACAGGCACACCATTCGATTTCAACACTACTCCATCCAGGACCTACGTCCTGTTTTGGATGTTCTTCGCAATGATAATCACGACCGCCTACAGATCCAAGCTGTTTACTTTCCTAACATTCCCAACCGTGGAAGATCCGCCAAGTACGCTTCTGGAGCTGGCCAAAAGTACTTACAAATACGGAATGAAACACCTTGGAGGGATTGCATTCGTCTTCATTACAAAATCTCCGCTCCCCTATGTTAGATATGTTGGGGAGAAAATGAGCGTCTACAATGATAAGTACAGTTGTCTGGACCGGACATTCACGGACCGATTCACTTGCATAATCTACAAAGCCTACATTGACTACATGATGGAAATCCGGTACTGGAAAATACGCCATAACTTTTATCTTTCGGATTTTGTTTCCCCTCCAGTCGGTGGAGCTTGGGTGCTCCCTAAACATGCCCCTTGGCTGCCAGAATTTAATCGGATCAGTTTCCCAATTTATGAAATGGGCCTGGCTGATAAGTACCTGTATGATTATCAGGTTAATACGGCAAAAGTGTTGAGGGCTCACGCGAAAGCATCAAACTCCACAAAAGATATATTTAATTTGAATACCGATTATAAAGGCGATGACGAAGGAGGTCCTAAACCACTGGTAATGGCTAATATGTATGCCTCCTTTTTCATTCTTATAAGTGGAGCACTAATTGCTGGGATCATTTTGGCAGTGGAAATCATACGAAAGAAAAAACTGAAGGAAAGGGTTCAGGAGAAACAACGCAAGCTACGGTTTCATCTAAGACGGATGGTAAAACAAAAAAGGCGTGAGTTGCCGACCGGAACCACTAAACTAACGCTGCGACAGGTTGTATCAATTGTTACGCGCTTGTCAAACCCAAGCGATATAATAGATCTGACATAAATGAATTGCCCATTTTAAACTTAATTGTTGCTTAACTAGTTTCCGGTCAATGACAGACAGGAGAGTTAAAAATTAGTCCGGAACATTTTCAAATCCGTATTTCATATTTGCTTTCCATCACTATAACTAACATTGTTATTCGATCACGATCACAGTTTCAAAATAATTTTCAAATCTCACTCACCCGAGTATACTTCATGCCTTCAACGACTTCGTCGGAAGTCAACGGAATCATTCCAACCCGGTGGGCGATGAACTCATCACTCAGCACGGTAGAATTTGCTTCAAACTGAACCCAATCGATGGCCATGGTGGGCTGAAATATGAATAACATTTAACATAAATAAATAGTTCCATAATAAATTGAACGTAGATAAAATAAATTCAAATTACACAATAATACAAATAAGTCTAGTAAAAATATCTTGTCATACCGTTTCAGCAATCATAACCCTTCGAACGCTGTTAGCCACACTGAAAACCAACAAATAGAAAATGATTAATTAAAAAATTCATTGTTTAACGTGCGCAGCCCCAGCAATCAGCAATTGTGAATTGAGCAAGGCCAAGGGCTGAAACTGAAACTAATCACTAGAAGTTGCCCTACTTTGTTTAACTTTCTACCACCAGGCAGGAAATCATACTATGATTATATTATGCGGATATGTAAATACACTTTATTTTTAATTGCTGTTCCTGTTCCACTATTGACTATACACTATAACAATTTTACTTAAAAACGTTTTTACCTCAAGTCGGTGTCCTCGATGTGGAACTTGACATTTTCATTGGTGAGCTCCCGGATGTGGATCGATGGCTGATTTGCGTACGGCATCTTGAGAACCTTGTTAGCTAGTTGATGACGACTTCAGTGACCAATCAATCCACAATCAGCTAGTCAGTACTCCTAAAACAACACAACAATTACAATTTAATCCAACTCAAACTTTCTTTCTAAAAATATAATTCCTCATTTCAATCCCGAATCACAGTGATTAAAGTCTCCACTTCAAACATAACTTTTCAGAATTCTAATATAACTGCACCTTTATAATGAAGATCCGGTTTTCCGTTAGATGTTAGATAGAAATTAACTGCTCCACTAGTTAACTGCAAAATTAATGTTGTCGTCCACTAAAAATCACTTTCAAGACATACAGACATACAGAGCAGAGCAAAACACGTCCAACGCAACGTCCAAGTCCAAAAAGCCGACTAAACAGAAAACAGAACGCAAACAAAAAGCACAACTTTGAAGAATGCACTTTTCCCGCACTCAATACAATCGACTTGAAATAGGAGTGAATTCATTTTTAGTTAGTCCAGTCTCAACTTGCCACTACTCAACTCAATCATTGAGTCTCAATGCACAGCCTTTTTTTTTCTTTGTTGCATTTTTCACTTGTTTTCTTCTTGGTCGCGTCGCGTCGCATGTTTTCTGAATTTCAGTCAGGTTCAATTTCTGATTCACTTTTCCGTTTTCCTCTTTTCTCCTCCGTTTCCCCTTTTCTTCCTAAAATTTTCTTCGATATTTTGCATAAATTTATTACACTTCGTATCATATTTGCATTGCATTCATTGCATTTCGTGGGACGATTTTGGTTAACGTCATTTGCACTAATAGTTAGATTTGAATCCTGAATGCTTCGTAGTGTCATCTTCATAAATCATGAATAAGAGTTTTGATATGTACTGCTTATTATACTTATTATAGGCCACCCACCCACACCCGTGCCCGTGCCGTAAATACTACTATATTAAAGTTGTATTAGTAATAGTAATGATGCAGATGTCATATAAAAACTTGCATTGAATATTGATACCTCTATATTATTTAAGACAGAACTGTACTAGTTATTCAGTCACGCCATATATATATACTAGACAAAGGCTTTTAAACCCGAGTGTCTTGTCCAGTCCGTTCGTGTCATGGAGAAGATTCCAATACACTGTCTCCTGTCTCCAACCAGTCACTCTTTTTACATTCCATCTGCAGCCAAAGAAAAACAATTTTTATATGCTGTTTTTTACCCATGTAAATCTTGTGATGTGTGATGTATGTAATCATGTAACTTACTATTGGAATTAAATAGGAAGGGATATCAACTGTGGTATGCTGCTTGGTGTCCAGTGTTTTCTTACTTTTCTTCCTCATTTTCGATAAGACAGACTGAACTTTATTTGAATACCAAGTTGTTCAATGCTCTCTTATCACATGTAGCATCAGTCCAACTTTTTAATTGCTTTTTGTAAAGAAATTATGTGATATCTGAAGAAAATAAGAAAGTCCTCAGTTTAGTTTGTTGACATTCCTTGGATTGAATAGAAATCAAAAGGAGGTCCAAAATAAACTGAAATAATTAAACAAAACTTAAAATAATAGGATTAAAAAAGGGGTTACACAAAATGTTGAGAGCATTGCGCCTTCTCGCTCTCATACTATTTTTGAATACTTTGATTGGAACATGTTTTGGAAACTCAAAAAGGAATCTTAATGTTGGAGACTATCCATCAACATATGAGCCTACCAAGGGGGAGCCATGGCCGAAACCGCAGCTTGTTACGAGATATGGACAATTATTCATGGTTGTTCGTCCATCCGTTTTCCGGTTTGAGGTAAAAATAAATTACAATAAAAAATATTAAGGAACGGAGATAATGAGTTTTGAGGCAATGGGATTATTTTAATTGGTTTGCTAAACAGACTGTACGGAACTCTTGTGACATGGTGGAAGATGCGCTAAAGCGTTATTATGCCATTATCAACCGTCACCACTCGAACTACATGCGATTCTCCCGGAAGAACTTGACCGGAGAGGATGATAAGCCTTGGAAGGGCAAGGAAAACTATTCGGGCTACCTTGATATGTTGAAAGTGGATTTGCAGGGGCCATGTGAACATTATCCACATGAAAGCATGGATGAGTCATGTTAGCAAAAAAGCACATAATTAGGCAATTAGTTTAAAAAAATAATATGAACTTAATTGATGATTTATGATTGCAGATGAGCTGAAAATTGATACGCCGGATTTGGTCGCTCAAGGAATCCTCACGGCTTCCAGTAACTGGGGCATTCTGAGAGGACTTGAAACTTTCTCTCAGTTACTGTTCCCTTCTGATGATTTTACCGCAGTAAAAAATTCTCATACAATGATGCAAAATCATCTCGAGAGTAATAAAAGCTTCAACAAGCTACTTTATAATCATTTGTTTCGCAGTTCCAGGTAAGAAGCACTTTGATTCTGGACTATCCCAGATTTTCCTATCGCTCCGTGCTTTTGGACACTTCGAGGCACTATTTGGCGAAGCATGTTATTTTGGAAAATTTGGAGTTGATGGCGATGAACAAGTATAATGTTTTCCATTGGCACATTGTGGACGACCAGTCATTTCCCTATCAAAGCAGAGTATTTCCAGAACTCAGGTAAGAAAACGTAGGATAAACCGGTTTGAATCTAAATAACAACTTTTTTTTTTTTAAAAATCAACTGCAACTGGCTTCTTCTTACCACTTGATGTGGCTACCACACGTTGATTGGCTTTATCTTTATCTAATAGCAATCAAGGAGCTTATCACCCCTACACCCACATTTATACACAGGAAGACATAGCAGACATAATTGAATTCGCTCGAAGACGGGGAATCCGTGTCATTCCTGAATTTGATACTCCAGGTTCGGGTCAATTGATTGAGGTTATCTTTAGAAAAAATCATACCATTTTAACAAACTTACATTTTGATTGTACATAATTCTTAGGCCATACAAGGGCTTGGGGGAAAGCATGGTCAGACTTTCTAACAAAGTGCTACACTGCCAGTGGTCATCCTGATGGGACCTACGGGCCAGTAAATCCAATTAAAAATGATGCGTACCAGAAAATGCTAAAATTGTTGAAAGAAATCATGACAGTGTTTCCGGATTCATACATTCATTTGGGTGGGGATGAGGTGGATTTTAGTTGTTGGTAAGACAAATCTAACTGCTCTAAAAATACGTAATGTTATGGGCCCATGAAGATGAAAAGGATTTGATTTCTGATTTCAGGGAAAGTAATCCAGAAATACAATCCTTCATGGAAGCAAGGAACCTAACAGACTACTCCCTACTGGAAGCCAGCTTCATGCAAGATATCATCAGCATTGTGAAACTACTTTCCCCAAATGCGACATACCTCGTTTGGCAAGAGGTATTCGACCACGGAGCCGGCACCATCGATAAAGACGCGATAATCAGCGTCTGGATGGGCGGAAACACCGATTCCGGAAAGGAATTGGCGAAAGTGACCAGACATGGTTATCGCGCAATACTGTCTTCTTGTTGGTATCTGGACTATATTTCAACCGGAAGGGATTGGCCGAAATATTACCAGTGCGATCCTCACAACTTTACCGGGTCCCACCATCAAAAGAAATTGGTTATTGGAGGAGGGGCAGCTCTGTGGGGAGAATACGTTGACTCCACGAATCTCACTCCGAGACTATGGCCAAGGGCATCAGCCCCTGCTGAGAGATTATGGTCTTCACAGTCGGTTAATGATACTCAAGAAGCTTCACATCGGCTGGAGGAGCATCGTTGCCGGCTGGTTCAGAGGGGATTTGATGTGCAGCCTCCCAATGGGCCCGGCTACTGTTTGGTTGATTGGAATGCAAGAAGCAGATCGTCAGTTTCATTTTAGAATGGATTTGTTATTTATATTTTGAACTCTATTTAGCTAACGCTCAGACAATTTTAATCTCTCTAAAAGTGTAGCTGTCGGAGTTAATCTCAAGTTGTTTATTTTTAATTTCAATTAAATTTTTAATATTTACATATATAACTGGTGTTGATACATGATGTCATTGTACATTGCGGAAAGACGGTTTCCGTACTTCCTCAAAAAGTCTATGATTACCCCATTCGTCCACCCGAATCCGACCACCACGTCGTACAATCCTCCGCCACCCGGCTCACCGGGTAGATCTGCTCGGTACTATGTATAATAAAATTGGTAAGAGATTTTAGTTAAGAACATGTTTAATACAATTGTTACCTTATTTTTATCGTTAAAAAAAATAAATCCAATTTTACCTTCTCAAACATGGTTTTGTTATACCGGGTATAAGTCAGATAATTATTGGCAACCCACTTCTGCGCCGTATCAAATGCGACTTCTTGTGCCGGACCATAGCCCGAATTTTCCAATGCCTCCACGAATAAATGCTGAAGTGGGGGCCAAGCATTAGGGAAATCCCATTGTTGGCCACTGGTCACCAAGCTTGTGGGGATCCCACCATCCCAGCTCATCGCGCCACAAGTTTGTAAATAATTCAGAATTTTCTCCATTTCACTTTGTTTGTTTATTCCAGCCCATAATGGGAAAATATTTGAAGGATAGAACTGCTTTCGCAATGAGTTCTCCATTAGGTCATAGTCGAACCAAACGCCAGTGGATTCATCCCACAGGACTGAGTTTATTGCTGATTCGATTTCCTTTGCTTTCTCCGAATATTTCTCGGCAGTTTCAGAATTATTTAGCTGGGGTATTCAACAAAATTAAACCAAAAAGGTAAAATATTTAAAATATATGACAAGTTGATTGCAATCAGACTTGTAAAAAAGTGACTTTCAAGTAAAACTAACAACAATGACCTTTTCATGAAACTCTTGAAGCGTCTTAGCATTTTTGTACAGGATGGAGTTGAGGTCAACAGGTACAACCTTGCTGGTTTTTGTGGCGAGAAGACTTGCTGCAATTTGCATGATAAGTTTCAATAATTAAGGAATGATCGCAAACAAATGTACTCCATGTTCTTTTTATTTAGGAATATATGACTACAGTTTGCCGAGGCATTTATTGGAAACCATCTGGAGGAAAAGTCCCATCCGGACTCCGCTCCGGACTTCATATTCATGTAAAATTCATCCCGTTCCTCGTCAGAGCCCAGGGTTTCCGCGAGTGGATATTCCCGACTGTTCACATTTCCAAATAACAAGCAATTAAATAAAATATGTTTAAATATTTAAAAT
>JAQGAI010002808.1:0-11670 GCA_034696905.1 Lepidocyrtus violaceus
CACGTATTCTATACGTTTTTAAAACCATGATTCGCATATTTTCAAAAGCGACTAAATACTATTTTTTTTTGCGAATTCTCGTGAATATTACCGGAATTTGCTACACCACAGAAAAACATCAGCATTTTATACACAGTCTATTTATTACATATTTTACGCCCCTTCCATTAATGATTTTATTCAGTGCTATTTCTTAATTGACAGTGTTTGCACGAGTTTCTAACTTTTTTGCTCTGATTTTCTTAAATAACTACGCACTCATTGCGGCTTACAGCATGTAAACCACAATCACCCAAGGAAGCCAAGAACCAATACCAAAAGCGCGCATGTTGATAATCCGTAAGACAACTCATCCTAAACAAACTGACAAAGAGAAATGTTTTCACACCTCATCTCCGCCTCCTCGTGCTTTTCCACACGTATTTGTTTTCATTTCATGATCTATATATTTCTCTTGATTTTTTTTCCTCTTCAAAAGTCATTTCTCATCTTCCTTACTTACGCTTTACGCACTTTACATACCTAATTGCATGGCAGGGCTGAATTTTCAAGTTTTTCAAACTCAGTCATTGACTTCCTTTTAACTTTTTTTGTTGGCTGCAAAGTACATTAAAACAAGCTCAAACATCCGCATTCATCTTCCCTCTCCTCGTGTTGATCTTTTGACTTGTAAAGAAATCAAACTACAATAGACACAAAAAATTATTTAGTGTTGATTCTGTCAACAAAGCAATCCCAACGTAAACACATAGCTAACGAGATTTTTTTTCTCCGAGTTGAGTGCGAGCATGTCTAGTCTGCGTAGCGCATTAGTGCGGATTCATTCTGAATCTTCCTGAACTAGAACCCCAAACAAGTACGCATTATTCAATTGATATTTTTGCTGAAACTAAAAAAAAACATGAACTAACGTAGGTAAGTAAGTAATATGACTGACTCAAAGCCAAAAATATTTGTCAAAGTTCAAAAGACAAGAAGAGAATCAAGCAAATTGTTTTACTTTCAGTTTGCATTGCTCACATACCTATTCCCCTTTTACTTCCTTCCTGTACAAAGTACAAATTGATTGCATTTCGTGTGGGAAAGAAAACCTATTTTTTGCTCATTCATTACATTTTACTTGTGTGTAAAACTAATCACAAAATATTCACAGTACCAAGCAAAGAGTGGAAGGTAATACGAAATGAATTAGTACTTTTTTCTCTATTCCTGCTTAATGGATTTCCCTCTAGTTAGTTGAGCATAATCAGCATAAAAAACAGAAAATGCAAAACTTAAAGCTCTACTGATGATTATGGCTATTTGAAAAAGAAACGGATGGTGTCATATACCCATTTGTTCTCCACTTCCTTCCATTACCCTCCTCAGAAAAACGGATTTCTATTGTATTATGCATTGGTTATCGTATAACTAGTATAACTGCAGCAATATCAGTAATCATCTCCTTCTTCCTCTCTGCAATTTTATTCAAGAGAGGAAGCGGGATCGGGATAATCGTTTTCATAAATAAATGAATTGTATATCATTTAGGGAGTTTGAATATTTACTCCCATTTATTATTTCAATTGCCAAAAGCAATTCTAAAAAGCTGAATGAATTGCTATTGCCGCAACAGAAGCGGTGGGAGACACCACTCTATATTTAAAAAATATATAGACATGCATACATATTTCAAAAATTTATACAAAATTCTTTCCTCTTCGTCTGCATATTTTTTTAAAGGTTGCATGTTCATGTTCAACTATGAAAGATGAGGAGAGATGATGTAGCCTTCTCTGCCGAATTTCTGTACTGAAACAGAAGAAGAAAAATCATCATCATTATTGAAAGCATCAGTCACGGGCTGAGTGACGGATGCGAATTTTTTTATAGCCTGTGTCTGTGTACCGTAGTTTATCTACATCTACTATTATGATCATAATACTAGTTGCTAGCACAAGCTATGAAAAAATAACTACAACAAGTTATATTTTGTAGTTTGGTTTTTGGTGAAAACACTTACTTAAATAGAAGTCTCTGACTGTGAGAATATGGACGGAGGGATGAGGCTATTATCATGTACCTACTTTTGCAAGAGGATATATGGATGATGATAATGACGATGCTGCTGATACGGAATAGTTGTAAAAAAGTAGTGCATTCTGCATGCTATACATGGGATTCGTGAGGATTTTTTAAAGTTTTTACCATCATCATTTTGATGATTTACTTCAGAAGAGAGACCCATTATCATCATCCTCAGCATCACTCGTTTTTCTCGGCCGTACCCATGTGACGCGTGAGTCAGTCTTTTTCAGTTGAGTTTTGTGTGTGAACACGCATTAATACGTTGTATTATCTATGCACTTTTACTTTATCCGACTTGACTTGAGCAAATTTTTTTTCACTGTGATTTTCTGATTACAAGCATATTATCATTGTTCAGGAAAGTAGGCGGAGAAGGTTGCACTCGGCGAATGGGAGGAACGATATGTAATTTCTGGTAAAAAGTTTCTGACTGACTCACCTGAAATAATTCGCACTCTCTTAGTCTCTTGAGTGGAGTTTGAAAAAACTGCTCTTGTTTTAAAATTAGGTGTAAGTAAGCAGTTTAATAGTTTTCTTTCTTCAACCATTTATTTGGTTGCTGGCCGCATCTACACTCGTCATGATATAATGCTTTATTGCTTTAACGCATTTTATTTCTGTTCTGACCCGTCCTCTGGCTCTTCTGTCTCTGACTTTGCAGCAGGAGAAAAAAGGTGCATTTCATTATCATAATTCATGGGATTATTATTATATGCTCATAAAGCAAACATGATGATGATGGAATAGGCAATGCATAAATAAATATAAGTTTGGCAATGGCCAAAACATTATATTTATTACATCATTGCAGAGAAAAAAATATTTGCTCTGCAACTCAACTGTATTCCGCATAGCCGGTGCGGTGAGGGCAGAATAAAACTATCAAAAAAGTATTTTGATGTTGGAAGAGGTAGAGGAAGAAGAGAATAAGAAATGTTTAGTAGGTAAAGGGAAGCCGTGGAGGAAGCCATGCAAAAAAGGTTCTTCATTTCGTTTCGCCTATTTTCTTTTTCATAAGAAAGTTGGATTTGGATTAAGAATTTAGCTCAAGAAAATTTCATTGTATTTTTTTTCTCTCCCCGATATTTATACAGGACTCACTTGAGCCGGAACGAGCCAAGAGTTCATCTTCAAGCAAAGGAGCAAGTAGTCGCCATCGCCATCAATATACAAAAGGAGAGGAGGTCCTTGGTGGAGGTGATAATCAGGAGGAACTAGTGCCACTAGTTGGAGGAGAAGCCAGTACAAATCCAGACGAAGCAGACAACCTTAATCGACAAAACTCCGTCACTACCAAGCAGTGCTGGAACTTTCCCCGAGTGAAACTAAAGAAGCTATTTTCAGCCAAGTCATTAGATGATATCGTAGGAAGTGGAGGAAGTGAAGGAGGTGAGAGCAGCAGTCGGGGACGGAAAGGGAGGAAGAAAAGTTTGCAAGTTGCTGCTGCTGCTGTCGCATGTGCTCAGGAGGAAGTGAGCGCCGGAGAGAGGAGCAGTAGTAGTCCGGAATTCATTTGCAGAAGTGCTGGAGCCACTCAAGCCTCATCATCAGCGTCTCCCAGCAGGCATTATCATACGAAGAAAGCACAGCTTCTTAGAGGTATGTAAAAATAGGGAAAAAATCTGGGCTACGCATGAAATTCTAATCCATATTTAATTTTTTAATACAATCGAAGAGGTCTGAGGTGTGTTTAGACTTTTTTATGGACTCTCATGAATGAATCATGATTAATTAATTTTCTCCACCTTTCGCATTATAATAATGCTCGCTGGATAGCTGTCGGAAGGAAAGAACATGAAATGGTATAAAAGCTTGTTTCTGTTGTGGACGCTCCGAAAATCCGAAGTCATGTGAAGCTTGCAAGAAAGTCTCATTTCGTATGAGACCTTCTTCCAAGGATCGCGATCGCTTCGCATTCGCTTGTCAGACTTCACTCGCACTGAAGTGCTTTTACAACGTTTTTTTCTGACTTCGTTTGTCCGTCCGCGTACCCCGTCACATCCACATCCGTTTTTGTGTTTATGATGATCAGCCGGTGTAGTTAGTCTAGGAGCGCTTGCCATGCGAGCAGGACTGTGTAATTATAATTAATTTCGAACAGGTTTAGTAGGTTTTGTTTAATTCATATTTAATTAGTACGCGAGTGTACACACGCACCACTCAACTTTATTAGTTTTTTGTCGAGTTAAACCTGATTGTGCTTAACCGTGTTTTGTTATAATTTGTTTACGTCTTCTTGCGTAGCGTCTAATTAGGCTTGTCTATCTTGTTTCAATTACAAGTTGGCTGTTGTGCGAACTGTGAACTAATGAGATAGTAATTTCACCAGTATTTTAATTTGCAACTTTACAACCGGAAATAGAAGCCTGTCCTGTTCTACGCAAGAGTTGAGAGTAAGAGACAAAAATACCAAACTGTAGTGATGAGTGGGTTGTATTGTTGTTTTAAACAATCTATCAACAGAGGCTTAGTATTAGTATCATATTTGCAAAAGCGTGTCGAATAATGTCAGTTGCGTTTTTGGCAAGGAAAGGAAAACCGAAGGAAATTATATCTGCAGCTTTCCGCAGAAGACAGACAACAGAAGGGAAATTTAAGATTTTAATCAATTAATTAATTAAAACCATATCCATCCAACAACAGTGTTAATTTTTTTTGGTAAGCTTCGTGTAGTAATAATTTTGACATCTCGAAATTCTCCATCATCCATCCTCGGTTGTAAATCAGTAAACGCTTCTACGCTGAAGTGTTTGTTATTGCCGGTCGGCCCATAAATATCAATAATATCATTCGAGAGGGAAGATGATAATATAATAAACCAATTATCGTAGATTATATTATAATTATAATGTAGTTAGTCAATTTTAATTATAGATACCAACGATAACTGATAGCATATAATTAATTGAGTGTTTTTACTGTTCCATTTCCAGATAACAAACTCTCTCTACCTCGAATCCATCAACAGGATGACGGAACCCAACTTCTAATTGTAAAGCCAGCCCGTGACGGCAGTAAAAGCCCTGGTGCACATTCCTCCAAATCAGCAATCGTAATATCAACAACAGCCCCGTCATCAGGAAGCAAACAACAGAAAACTCCACCTTTCATCAAAGCCACCCGTCAAAAATCCCGAAGTTTTTCAGCGTTGACATCTGTCTTCTTCAGCAAAGTTCCTGGTCACAGTAGTAGCAGTGCCAATAGTCCGTGCAGCAGTACAGCCAGCAGTTCCGCTGCTGTCACCGCAGTTGACACAAAGGACGGTTCATCTGGATTCAGCGTCTTCTTCACCAAACGGACCCACCCAGACAGCAATGTGCCGCCTGTCATCCCAGCGAAAAAATCAGGACATGTTGTTCCCTGTGCCAAATCTGACAACTGTCTAAACCGATTTGTAGCTTCAGCAACGTGTGCAAAATTCGTAGACTATTTTTCTGCGGACGGTTCGAGCAGGACCAGTAAATCTGCGACTAGTACAACAACTTTGGTTGAACCTTTCAACGCTCAGCCGGAACAGTATCCAGGAACGCCAAGTAGTAGCACGTCTGCCGCCGGTGCAGGTGGACAGATATCAGGAGTAGCGTCCGCATCATCGGTAGTTATCACTGCTCAACCTAGAAAGTGGACCGCTATTAAAAATAAATGGGACCAGAAGCTTCAGTCAAGTGGTGATAGACAGAAGGAGATTGGAGCTAGTCTTGCATCCGTATCAAATAACGCACAAATCTTCCGAAAAGCACATCACCATCATCATCATCATCCAACCCGACAACGATCCAATTCTTTAAGTCCTTTGGATAATCCTGAAGATGGGAAATCAATTGATTCCTTGCTAGAGATTACAAGCCCAAGTCCGACTCTTCAAGAAGTTCGGTTTTTGGATACGCCTGAGATTCGTTACGCCTCTCCAGTAGCAGTTAGGAGCTCCCGTGTAGGTTTTAGTGATGACTATGAAGACGATGATAACAACGAAGACTTCTCAGAAGAGACATTAACGGGAGGTGTTCCCGGCAGGAGTTGTAGAAATAATACTATTAGGTTAGTACGAAAGAAGAACAAAGACAAGGATCCCAAGGAGACTTCTAGACCGCCATCTGCCGCATCTACGTGCTCTTCCCACGCCGGCTCATTCTGCTCCGATTGTTCTGAATGCAACAAAGAACAACTCGACCCTGACTTCATTGTTACAGACGAAACGGATGAAATGACTCGACATCAAAGTCGAAGCAATACCAGCGGGGCCGCCGGAGGAGGGACAGCACCCGGTGGGGGTGCAAAGCGCTCCAGACACCATAAACATGACAAGCATACCCATCATCAACATACCCCTAAAGAGAAGCCAAAGTTGGTGGTCGCGAATGTCACCTACCTTCAAAGGCCCATGTCGCCCGGTCTTCTTCTTCGCGAACCTTCTCCGTCATCCTCACCTGCATCTGCAGGGACAATCGATTCATTCGGTAATTATGTGGGTGCTGCAGGTACTGAAGCAGGTGGGGGCAATTTCCCATCCTCCTCAACAACAGCCGTGATAAGAAACAATAATGTGTTCACTAACAGTAATATTAACAATCAATATCCCCAGCAAGCTAAATCTCAGCAGGCTAAATTAGAATTCTTGAAATCTTTCTCATCAGCTTCCCCCCAGCAATCCCAACAGCAGCAGCAGCAAGGGCCTCCTCCTCAACGAAGGGTCCCACTACATAACGTTAATGAGGAGAGACCAAGGGCCGATGGGGATTTCTCCGGTGCACTTTCAAGTAGCATAAGTCCTTCCTCTAGTGGTGGTGCTAGTGATAATAGAAGTAGTGGTAGTACAGTGTTAGGTCATCATCATCAGCCTAGTGCTAGTGAGCCATTTCATGACTTGCAAGACCCTTTCTTGCGTAATAGACAAAGAGGATTTACCGACGAGAATGTGAGATCGGGTACAGGTGATCCCTTGATTCCAGGTGGCGGCAGGGGTAGGGGTGCTCCCTTTAGTGATGATGAGGATACTGAAATACGCAGACGTCAGCTACCTCGTCATCAACATCATGGTGCTTCAGAACAACCCTACTCATTTGATCCCTATTCTGGTCGTCGTCCTCCACACGGTGCTAGCGGTGGTGGGTCATCATCTTCAGGTGCGAGGGATGGAGGAGGAAGGGATACCGACTCCAGATCCAGGTAAACAAACCTTGGGACCTTTTATGTTCAGATTAGTTTTAGGTTTCATTTTGTCATTAGTTTTATTATATATTATCAAAGCGGTTTTGTTTGCTAAAATTATATTGGAAAAACTGATGATAAGCTTAAAAAATACTATTACGTGTAGGCTGGTCTCTAATTGCATGCATTTTTTTATGTCGCTCGCTAAACTTCTGTTTTGTGCTTTAGATAAGATAAGCCAATAATTTTAAGATAGGTTTAGGGAAAATCATATAAAAGGAATAATTAATTATGCACAATTTTAAATGCAGCTCCACACCCAAAAAATGAATGGGTTCCTTGTGCATGACTAGTAAAAGCTCAGGTTTGCAAAAGGCTACCTTAAAATTTTTTAAAACCGAAATACGATACGAACCACAGAAGTCAGTAAAATGTTGGGATGATCGAGCTATCATAATTTCATCGATACAACTTCCCTGCTGTGCGCAATATCTTATAACTGTAAAGACATGACAAGTAGGTAAAAAAAATTTTGTTTGAAGTTGATCAACTTGATACAACACAAGAACTCCTCGAAAAGTATTGAAAAACTCAAGAAAATTGTTTCTGTGCCATACCAGAAACGTGAGCCTGATTTCACGTAGGTCACTCACGAAACGTTCTTCTTTCTTCTGGTAACTATATTTAGTTGAAGATTTGGGCACGATAACGCAAAAATATTGATGTTCTTTGCTTGTATTGTTGTCGACAATATTATGATGACCGACCGTACGCCTAACTTGGCAGTTGACCTGAACAGCAAGTCAAAGTTAACCCAGTTTATTTTTGTACTTACTTTTTGAAAGTAGCCAATGTCAATGCCAAATGGATAGAATTATTTCAGAATCAGAATCTCGAAGAATCGAATCCGTTTTTAACTTGATTCATAACGAGTGGCATGTGATAGCCATACTTAATCATGCGTTGATGTTCAAATTTTAATGTGCTATTTTATTACATGCCACTTCTGTACACCTACCTACTTGAGTTATAGGCTACAAGCTACAATCTATTTTTCAATAATTCGGTACTTCATAAAAAAATCAGTGGAAAAATGTCGGCAGTCGCAATATAATGAATAGCTGTAAAAGTACTCGCCGATAGCCAATCTTGATTAAACATGTTTTCCACCTTGCCATTGAAATTCATAAAGCCCCTTGTGTGAATTTGATTTGACTATATATATGTAATTGCATTTCATAACAGTGCAGCTGCAGCATATCATCCTTCAAAACTTTGCTGAATAGCTGCCAAAAAATTGCCAAATATGTTGCCATCTGCCATCAGCAGATTATCAGGTATTTCCTTGAAGCTTTTATTGGCATCATTAACATTTGTTCATCTCGTAGTACTTGAATCATCATTATGTTTGGGTGCTGTTCCAATATAATAACGAATATATATTCCTCATTTGATGGATTAAAATCCTAAAATCATGTAGAATTGGAAATACATGGATAGAGTCAGCTTTTTCTATGGCCAAAATACAGATTATAACATTAATTTGTTTTGTCGAACGAAATAATGAAATACGGAACTCTTTTACATGTGTTTTATAAAAAACAAAAGGAACAATCATGCCAATTTGGAGTCTATTTACCCAAAAGTTGGAGGTTGATTGAACGAAATCAGTCAAAATGAATGACCTTGGTTCGTGGTAGTGAAATGATTTTTTGATGAGAATCTGTTTGGGATGATGATGACCGTTTGTCGGTGGCGTGATGTTTCTTTAAGCTTAAAAATAAAACAATTTCCGACATTCCTTCCATTGCCTACAGATTTGCTCTTTATTGTTGTAATCGAGTAGACGTCTATTTGCATTTAACCTTCCCAAAGTTACATAATAAAAATTTAAATGACCGCTTGTGGTTAAGGAAAATTGCAAGGCAAAAATTGCAAAGCATGGGTGGTGCATTGTGGTTGGTTAGTAGAGCCAACCGTAGGAGTAAATTCTCGAATTAAACAAACAACCAACCTGATTTTTAAATTCTACATTTTCTGACAAGTGATGCAGCTTCATGAATATTTGTTAATCTTGCGTGGGACTAAATTTTTATATTTCTTCGGAATGTAAAAGCACACCAGGTGCCAATGTGCGAACAAATGAGAATATTTTGTAATGCGGTTTTACTTTCACTTCACTTGCGATCAGAAACGTGTCAGATACAGGGGAATTTATGTACATTAAAATTGGCGTGGTTCAGAGAAAAAAACTTAATCCGGCAGTCACACTTGTAAATCTGTCAAAACAAGAATAATTTGGTCTTGTAGATATTCCTAATAGATAATGCACATGTTCCATGCGCCATAAAAGTTGGGGAAAAGTTTCAAACTCCATGGACGGACATGGATGCATTGAAGCAAAGGGCAGCTTGTCTTATCTTTAATGTAATTTATGCTAGAACTTATGCAACTGATATGATGATTGACGTCAGTCGGTTGATTCTCTTTCTTCTTGACTGTCCCAAATCAGGTCTGATGATGACAGTACTAAAGATATAAAGAAAAACTCGCTGATTTATGTTTTCCCATTCATCGCCCATCGCCAAAAAACAGCATTCATTGCAGTCCGTTTTTTATGTATTCTATGCCATTATAAATGATAATTAAGATTTTATATTTGTGTAAGGATGGAATTTTCGAAGGACATGTAAAATAGAATGAAAATGTAATCTGCTATTGAAATCGAAGATGGGAACGAGAATATTTAATGACATTGTGCGACATCGTCTCAATCCTATTGTCGTCAGCTATCTCTGGATCGTTTGTTGTTTTAAGTTAAAAAAAAGACTGTTTATGTATATTACAAGTAATTATTAAGTCCGGGACATTAATAGCCCATTGACGTAGGCTACTGACAAGGACTCATCACGTAATATGAAATGAGTGAGTTGAAGAATAAAATGTAACTTTAAAATGTTCAAAATGGCTGAAAAATATTATGGAAACACGTGGGAAGTTGTTAAATGAACTATGTAGTACAGCGGTACTGCCTACGATTCTTTCCATATCTTACGTACGCGACTATTGAGTTTTGCAAGTTTCCAGTTTCCAGATACGTAAATAGGTTGACATTTATTTATTGCTATTGCCAAACAAAATTGCTTATTCAAACCAAAATAAGTTTTGGTGGGATCTAAAACTCCTGTTGATTTGCATTACGTGGAATAAAAATGGGAATGCATTTTGTTTGTCTAACAAGCTGCCTACTGTTTCATAATTAAGTTGGATTTTGGAAGTACAGCAGGAACAATTTCTCCTAAAAGAAAAAAATGGATTAAATGAATCTGATACTCACTCAACCTTGTTGAAATAAGGAAAACATAAGACATAAGTCACCACCCACCTTCCTCTCCCCTGTCATAATTTCTTGTAATCAGCGCAATACATTTAATGGCGATTTGCTATACTGATGATCTGACGATATCGCTCCTGAAAATGTATGATGTTTCGCTACTCGTGTCGCACGTAACAAAATCCTAAATTGCAAATTAGGTATGGATTTGTCGTTAATGTCCCTTGTTAGCAGCGTCTTAAATGTAAATCTTCAAATTAGTCTGCTTTTGTACAACTTTCGTTTTTACTTACATGATACACTATTTGTTACGCGAGCTCATTTCAGAATGTAATGCGTCGCTTCATTGAATAGATCCCTCTCATTTGCTGCTCGATACTTGACACCTTAACTGAATTGATTTGTTACATTGACGTATGTAGTTGCCAATGTATCTCCCAATTCAACACTCATTTAACTCAAAGCGCATTACCGTCCAAAAATGTCATCAAAATGGTAGATTCTGATATTGGCAATGCGTTGACAGATAAAGGCCAAAGCAATATTTCATGTGATATGCATAATTCCTTAAAATACCCAACAGGTTTTCGACAGCGTGGGTGTGATCCATATCTTCTGTTATTGAGACTACTCAAACCAAAATGCTGATAATCATCGCCATCGCTTTAGGCAAGAACGCTTCTCTTCATATAATTTTATTCCATTCGATTCCACCCAAAAACTAAATCTATTACAACGAGCCAATACACCTGACAGAAATCTTGCGGGTCGGTCAGAGATAATAGATAACCATCTTATCCCAATGAACCATTTTAAGTTACACATTTATTTAAAAAAAATGTAAATTGCAGTTTCCTGTTTTGCCGTGATACATTCCACACTAGTACACAAAAAAAAACGTACGTACATAGTACATACGTATACTACCCTCAACCGCAAAAAATTGATAGGCACGCTTGAGTACATAAACAAATTTTTGTATTTTTATTTTTATTACTCTGATTACAGGGTACAGGGTTGAACCCTAACCCAATCTCATCTACTGAAATACTGCTCAGGTAAATGGCTCATAATTCATATATAATTTTTCAGTCCTTTTAAATTCTTTATTCATTTCCCTT
>JAQGAI010002809.1:0-11668 GCA_034696905.1 Lepidocyrtus violaceus
GATTTTTTTTCAGCAATTCAATATCAAACTAAATGGAATGGTGATCCTCCCCGAGTACAACATCCTCCACTACGTGGAACCCTGTCAGGGTATCAATCTCTACACAGAATTCTCCGTGAAGGATGGCAAGCTCACCCCAGCCGGCTTATCCTCCTCGGCGCTCCGGGAAGATAAGCAGTTCTTGATAGAGTTTTGCTACGGGGATGGAGAGCCGGATCCGGATGTGCCGATGGACTCCAATTATATCGCGGCCTCCTTCTACATCGCCAAGTTGAAGGCCGCTGTGAAGCCATTGCCGCCACCGCCGCCACCCCCTCCCCCAACTACGACTACGAGGAGGACCACTCAGGTCGTGACGACGACGGAGACCATGACGACGATCACTCCGGGTCCGGAGCCCGAGGAACCCAAACCATGTTCTGATTACACCGACCCCACGGAATGTAAGATGGTAAAAGGAAAGGACTGTGATTGGGTGAAGGAATCCTGCGTGCCAATTAATGCTACTTACGGTAAAACTTGTTTCTATCACAACCGCTCTTTTTTTAAAGGCCTATTTGACCATTTAAGACAATATTTTTCACTTTAATTTGGATTTAAGTTTGTTTTAACGAAACGTTGATGACCGACTGCAGAAGGGCCTTTTCCTGGTACACGGTTGGAGGGAAGACCTGCTTCACCTATGACCAGGGAAGCAATCCCGGTGACATATGCAATGTTACGACTGTGATCGCCGTGAATCTCAACGGCCCCGCCCACAAGGACTCCCGAGGGATTGAGCACGTGGCGGACATGAACTATCTGTACACGGATCTGGACAGCACCCGGCAAGAGATCTCTGTGAAGACCCATCCTCGCTCCCAGTGCAAGGTGGAAGTGATCCGGATCAGTCCCCTGGACAAGGTCCTCTACGAAGGGGCCATCGTGGGAAGGACGGAGGCGAGGCAAAGTGGACGCTGCGTGGCATACCATGTCAATCTTAAGGATGCGGAGGGGATTTATGAATTCAATGTGCGGACGCTGGAAACATACTATTCGGAACTGATTGGGAATGGGGCGATGCCAAGGGTAAGAAAAAATTTGATTTGTCTCAGATTGCCACAGTTGGAATTTTTTTGATTGATTTTAATTTGTTTTTTATTCCAGCAATTCAACATCCGCCTCAACGGGATCGTCATCTGGCGGGAGTTCAACATTCTGAAGAAGGCCGACCCTTGCGAGGGTGTGGAGCTCATTGCCGAGTTTGAGGTCTCCAGCGACCAGCTCACCCCCAACGGCTTCCCCTCCTCCACAATCAAAACGGACGGGATTGTGGACGTGGAGTTCTGCTACGGGGACGGGGAGCCTTCGGACTTCGAGCCGGAGACCTATGATCCCAACTACATAGTCAGCTCCTTCTACATCGTAAAATTGCTCTCCGAAAAGAGGCCCCCTCCTCCACCAATTACAGCTACAACAACAGAAGAGGCCACTCCATCCGAATTGACAACAACGGAGACTGCCCAAAGTACCACCACGAAAAAGAGAAGGACAACCAAATTAACAACTCAGCCGACGGAGCAACCCATGTCAACGTTGCCAACGGAAGAGGCCACCTGGCCAACGCCCACCGTCTCTCCGGGCCAGCCTCCGCCACCGCCGCCGACGGAGAAGAACTGCACACATCTGAAGACTGCTGTGGAGTGCAATAGTGCTGGCGGGGAAGGGGAATGCATATGGATCACTTCAAAAGGGGAGTGCGTGCAGCCTCCAACAACAACCGACAAAAGTATGTAATTTGCTATTTTTTTTTTGTTAAATTATCAATTTTAATGCAAATTAAATTTGGGCCTTTAATTTTAATTAATATTCAATTATTTCCATTCCAGTATGCAAGGAATACACCGGCGACAAGCGTTGGACGGACTGCACCCGAGGAGACGGCTGGTACTTGGTGGGCGGCGTCCTCTGCCCTCCAACAGGAACTACTACCGACAAGGGGGCATGCACTCCCTTGGAAGACTCCGCCTTCGCTGTCAATCTCAACGGCCCCCCGCACACGGACTCCAAGGGGATCCCCCACATCGCGGAAATGCCGACCTTGTACAGTGATCCCGATAACACTCGCCAACCCATCACCGTCTCAACATGGAAGCAGTCCCAGTGCAACGACGGGGCGGTAGGCGTGCCGGCACAGGATGGAGCCCTCTACGCCACCATGATCATCGGGAGAAGTCTGGAAAACCGGGCCGGGAAATGCATTTCATACCATTTGAAAATGAGCCATGAGGGGAGGTATGAGCTGAACATGAGGACGATGGAAACATTCTGGACGGCGGATGTTGGAAGTGGGCGGAAGCCGAGGGTAAGATGAGACGAAGCTAAAAGTTAAGTCGAGTGAGATTTAATATTAAATTGTCAAATTTAATAATTTTTTTTTTAGTTCTTCAATGTGAAGCTCAACGGGCAAACGATCCTCCAGGAGTACAACATCCTCCAATACGCCGATCCCTGCGAAGGCAAGTCCCTCATCCAAGAACTGGATCTGACGCAGGGGCAACTCAGAGTGAATGGCTTTCCCCAGCCCACCCAGATCTACAATGATCGGGCGGAGTTGGAGTTCTGCTACGGGGATGGGATGCCGAATGGGCACTACGACCCAAATTACATCATCGCCTCATTCTATTTGGTTAGGTTAACTGGGTCCAATCCACTGCCCACCCCTCCCCCACCGACGGAAGCCCCTCCCACTACCATGGCCCCAGACGTAACAACAACGGTGGATCCCAAACCCTGCTCTCAATGGAATTGGAAAGTGGTGGATTGTAAAGTGGTCGGTTGCGAATACGAGCTTCCAACTGGAATCTGTTACGATCCTGATCAAAGTACTTAAAGTCACAATGATGAGAGCAATTAGAAAATTAGTTAGTTAATTATAAAATATTTTTTGAAATTCTATATGTAATAATTTTTTTTTCAGCCTGTAAAACTCCCAGCCTGACTTCCTGCACGAGAGAAGGGAGCTACTACGTGGAAGGCGGGGTCGTGTGCAAACCCCCGCCTCCCGAATCCGATAACCTATGCACCCCCCTCAAAGTCCTCCAATGCGTCAACGTCTTCGGCCCCGCTCTCAAGGACTCCCGAGCACTTCCCCATAAGGCAGAGCAGACGAATATGTACCTGGACAAGGCCACAAGGGAAAACGTGTTCATCAAGAACCGGACCAGTTCCCGGTGCAAGGAGACCGGAGTCCAAGGGGTCCCCCCGGAGGATCAGGAGCTGTACAATACACTCGTCTTCGGAACCAACAATAAGAGCACCTTTGGAACCACTCACTGCCTCCTGTACCACACACCCGTGAGACGGGATGGGCGGTACGAGTTGAACATGCGCTTCGTCGAGTTCTATTGGCCGGATGATGGGCCCAGGCCCAGAGTAAAAAAAATAATAAATTATTTAAAAAAGTTAATTAGTTTTGGTTTAGGCTTAATTTTATTTTCATTTCTTCAGCACTTCAACATCTTCCTGAATGCGAAGGTTGTCCTCCCCGAGCTCAACATCCTCCGCTACAAAAAGACCTGCGAGGGACTGGAGCTCTTCATCGAGTTCGACGTCACAGCCGGCCAACTGACTCCGCGCGGCCTGGGTCCATCCAGGCTTCCCCGGAATGGGCGGCTGCACATCGAGCTCTGCTACGGAGACGGGGCCCGGGTTGAGGGGAAGTACGATCCCAACTATTTGCTCTCCTCCTTCTGCCTCGTGGAGATGGGCTACCCCCAGAACAAGACTATGCCGGAGCCCCCGCCAACACTCCCTCCAACCCCTCCAACCACACCGTTGACCACGACGACGACCACGGAAAAACCGACCAAGAAGAAGACCACAAAACTAACCACAACCAAGAAGACTCCCCCCTCCATCATCAGCTCCACCCTGGCCCCGGTCCCTGTAGGCCCCACCCCAACATTCCCCCCTGGACATTTGTTTTGCCCGAAAGTCAATGCTAAAAAGCCAGTCAACCTTTGCGAGTGCATAGAATATTCCGGCACGTGCGATGGATTTTTCCGGAGCGCTCCGGATGGGGCTGGAGGGGAATATGAGTGCATTCAACGGCAACGCTGTAAGTCTTTTACATATAAAAACACGCAAACAGATTCCAATCTTTCAAACAAAATCAACAGCTCCCAAGCAAAAAGTTCATCAATTAATTATTACACAACAATTTTCATTTTGTCATCCCTCAAGGGTGCGATCTCATGGATCCAGCAGGCACGAAAAATGGTCACAGGAGCATACTATTCCCGGAGGGCTCATGCGAACGTGCAAGGGGGCTGTATGCCTACGGCGGAATCGTGTGCAGGAACGAGAACAATAAATACCAAGTCGTCGGTATTAAAGCCCATAATGACAGTGGAGGATGCGACATCCAAAAGCAAATCATAGGGATCCGGTTCAACGGGGAGGGGGAGCACACGGACGTCCGGAACATCACATACGTCCCCATGAAGAGCCAACCCCCAGACCTGGGGGGGTACGCCCTAATCCCGAGGACGAAGAACTGGAAGAGTACAAACGGTATGATAATGATGATGATTCATTTGATGCCGGTAGCTTCCAAGCACATTACCCTAAATATCAATTAACCATCCATGTCTTTTTTATTCTATTCTATCTTTTCGCCAGCTGGAACGCAATGTGATGCTGCCTCCTATCCCGAGTTCGTCTACAAAGACGACAAAAATGACAGGGAGAACCTTTGGTGGCACTATGCAACCGGGGTGGCGGACTCCCCAGGCCCCTGCTTCAACTACACCCTCAAGGATATCACGGAGGACGGGACATATGAGTTTATGTTGAAAACAACCGAGTACGAAAACGGGGACGGGGCGTACAGAGCTTTCAACGTTTACGTGAATGGGCTGAAGGTGTTCCGCGAAGTGGATCCGCTCAAGCTTTGGGATCACCTTTGCCATGCCAGCGAAATGATTTCTGTTTTCGAGGTCACGGACGGGCTGGCCACCTTCACGGCCAGGGGCTTCCCACCCATGCCCATCCAAGAGGGGGGGATACAGATCTCCTTTTGCAGGGGGGAGTGTAGGAACGAGTGGTCAAAGGGTTTTGAGTTCTTGGGGGTGGCCTTCCACGTTGTGAAGTTTGCCAAGACTTCCAATCCATCCTCCTCGGACCATTTTTAAAGGAAAATGATTGTCCAATTACATATACTTTTAATGTGTTAATTAATGATAAAAACAATGATTATCAATATTTTATATACATGCTGGAAGCGGAAAATAAATGGCTTGGGTTTACAAGTAAAATAAAATTGCACAAACTATTAACTGGTTATGTATTCAAGTTAAATATTTCACCATATTTAATTCAACGGTATATCATAAAAACCTCAACATTGTCAGAAATATGCTATGCATTACAAAGTCGAGAAAATCAAATTAGGTAGATAATGTTAGAAAATAATTAATTAGGAAAAGTGTAAAGATTATAAACATAAAAAACGGCACGGTACAAAATTCGCAGGGAAAACAACAGGAAGTCAAATGGGTATAGGTAAATAATAAGTAATATTTAAGATACGTCACGATAACTGCTCATTTTTCAATTCTCATAATTAGCCAACTCCTTCAGAATATTCGTGTCATAATATAATTGTTAAAATGTAAGTAAAGTTATTCAAATCGGAAGGCTGGAGGAACACATTCCTTCTCAAGTGACATCATCTCCACGTCCGGATCCTGATCCGCCGGGATCTTCAAGGCAATCTCATTCTCCTCCCCAGCAACGATCTGAGTCTCGAGCTCCGGCTGGTTGACAAACATGCGGAGTATTTCCATTTCCCGCACAGTCTCCAAATCCACGTCACCCGGAAGAAGGTAAGAAGAGCCCCCTTTAGAAAAGTGGAGAGCTTCATCCCTTGAAATAGTCCGTTTGCGACTATTCCTCTTCTTCTCGTCCTCCGCCACTGTACAAGCAGCGGTCTGTTGAAAGAGCTGAAGTCGGGCTGGGAAGAGAGACCACTCCAAACCGTGAGCCTCGTCGAGAAGCGTAGCAGCAATGTTGACAGCGGAATTCGAAGGAGATGTTGTTGAGCCAGTTGGAGATGATGAGTCGGATTCAATGATGGTTCGGAGCTCCACGGAGAATGGCGGGGATGAGGTGAGTTCCTCCAAGAGGCCCAGAGTGGAAGTGGAGGCTGTGGGTTCTTCGTTATTCTCTTCGTCGGGCTCACTAAAACAAACGTTTTCCAAATTACAATTAATTATTACCTCATATTAATCATACCGGCCAATTAGTTTAAAAGCGGAAGCATTTCATTTCATCCAAAAAACTTATTAACTTACTTTAAATAAAACTCGGCAAACAGCTTCCTTCCAACTTCCATCGGCGTCACCAGCTCCTTCATCCTTTCTATGGCGTCAACGCCCCAGCCCGCTCCTAACGGGGAGATCCCGTGAAGAGAACACTTCACAGCCTAAAAACGCAATTAAATAAAAAAAAAAACATTAACTTAATGCTAAAAAATGCACCAGCAACTTTAAACAAATAAAAATAGGACATTCGTTTATTTATTTTTACTGACCAACGGCGGGAATCCAGTGAACGCCCGAGGCAACGGTGTGAGATCGCACATCAAGACCAAAGCCGCTTCCCCAGTGTCCAGCAAATAGACCATCGCATACTTATCCATTAGCCCGCTGATACACGCCTGAAAAACATCCTTGACCACTCCCCGGTATCCATCGCTGTCATAGTCCCCCTCCGACTTCTTCGTCAACATGACCAAGTCCCCAACCTGGAAGTCGGCCATTATGTGAGGACGACGACCCAGTCCCGGACGCTCATCAACGTACCTTTCAAATCCCACCAGCAACGTCGACATCCCGTGGAAGAGTTGGAGGGCATTCTGGAACAAGTACTTCAGCTTCTTCTCATGCCGGAAGAAGTGCTTCCACTCCGCATTCTCCAGCATCAAGTCAATCACCGAGCCACCATCTTCAAAGATGACGCTGAAGTCCCCGGGATCCTGGAGCCTCACCACGTAGCCAGAGCCACACGTCCCATGAGCCATTTTCTGATAGGCGGCCGGCAGCGGAAGACAACCGAGTCTGTAGGGCTTCCAGCCATTCCTCTCCAAGCGCTGGGCAGACAGCCGGAAGAACCGCTCCAGAATGTTTTGCCGCTTGGGGTCCCTCTCTACCCAAGTCATTGTCGGAGGGAGTCCGAGGAAGGCTTCCGTCTTTTGATAGTCATCATCGGACTCATCATCATCATCGGAGGATAAGCCGCCGCCATCCGTTGGATGAAAAGTAAAAGAGGATGGGTTACCACCACCATGGTTCCTCCTCCCCAATTGAACGTCTTCAGTGACCATCTTCCGTATGGAAGGATTATCCAACTGCATCAACTGTGGCAATCCTTTCGCATTGTCCGTTTTCAAAGTCTTAATGTTGAGGACACGGAGAGCGGCGTCCTGCATTGATTGGGCCGTTGTTTTAGTTTTAAGCTGAATCGATGACGACGTTTCCTCCAATTCTACCACGTCAGCTTCCTCCGCTTGCCTCCCGATGCCGCCGAACCGCTTAAGCCAAAGGTCGAAGTTCTCATTCATTTTTCAAAAGGATTCAAATCAATGGTTTCCTAAATAAATGATAAAAATAATACAATTAAATCAAAAAAGTTAGTTTGTGTACTCAATCCAGCTTAAATCATTATTAATTACATCGAGTTCAACGTTAATTTCAACTGTATTTATACATTTAATAATTCATTAAAAACAAACAGCACAAAATTATCGACGTTCATTGATTACCTTCAAAATTCAATTAGTCTTCAAAAATAATCTCCTGAATGTTTAATTTTAATTGTGCTACTTACTACTTTACTTTACGTTATTAACACGATGGACGATTTTAATTTTAATTGTGGATTAGAATGGATGACTGTTTACAATTTAGAGCAAGTAACAAGTACAAAGATGAAGGATGAAGGACGAAGGAAGAGATCTACTAACTTCACCGTCCCGTCCCGTTACAAAAATTAAGCAGTTACTTCGGATGACTATAATGATTTGAGACAATTATGCCAGGTTTTAATGAGTAGAAAAAAATAATTGACTCATATCGTCAATTTTTAATTTAATGTACTAAAAACGAAAACGATAAAGTAAATGCACTTCTTTACTGCGCTCGCTCCAGAAAATTGACCACTCGACTCCTCCACACAGATGAGCAGGGAGGAAATCATATTTCCCGGGTTCAATTGTCCTTCTATGAGTCTCCAACAAGCCATGTGTGTGTGGTGAGTTGGTCTGAGCTTTTACTTTAAAAGTATGCGTATTGCGTATGTTCGGAAAGTTCGAAATAGGGACGACAGCTTATTGGGAAGTGATTTAACCGAATTAGGACTTGTATGATCAATATGATCAATGATCATGATTCATTATCATTAAATGTTAAATTGATCAATGAGCAACTAAATTGATGCTAAATGCTATTTTTATTTTTTAAATACCTTACCCTCAACCTCAAATGCAATGCCTAATTTTTTTCCGTATGAGTTTCAATTTATGATTGAAATGAAGTTAAAATTTAAAAAAAAAAATTGTAATTAAATTAAAGGAGCTGATTTTTATTTTAATATACTTAAATTCTTGTACAATCAAATGAATTGATGGAGTGAATGAGAGTCAACAATTAATTTAAATCATGGTTTTCTTTCCACAGACTGTTAAATGAAATTTTGCTATTTGGGCAGATGCTGTTTTGATTTTAATAAATAACTAAATATGAGGATATGATATGAGAATCAACTGGTCTGCAGGCTAATTAATTGACTGGTTGACTGATGATAATTAATCAACAAAATGAGACAATTAAATTCAAACCGAATTACAATACTCCTATTAGTTTAGTTATGTCTGTTTGTTGCATACATAAAGGTTAGCAAATAAAAAACTAATTGACACAAACTAATTATTTGGTTTCAGTAATCAGTAATTATAGTATTATTATTATTATTTGTTGTTGGTCTTTTTACAAGGTTTCATTAAATCTTTCTTTAGTTTGTAAAAGTAACGAAGGCAAACATACAGATACACTATCCATTCATTAATTAGGTACTTATGTAGTTAAACAAAAAGCATTAAGTTATACAAAACAACTCCATTCTTTTCCTCAAAGTGTACAAAAGAAAGAAAACCTTACTGTCAAACAATTAAAGTTACGTAGAAGAGATGTAAATGAGTATTCAGTATTATTTTTTGTTTGAGAACATTGAAAAACGCTGAAGAACCTGTTACTTAAATAGAATTCGAAATCAGTTAATTAAATTAGAATTCAATCCATTCACCCCTTGAAATTAAACTCCTCCGCCTCATACTCCATTTCGTAGTCATCTTCGTCGTCGTCATCATCTTCGTCGCCGCCCCCTCCTCCTGCAGTAGAAGACACTCCTTGCGCCAGCCTCATTTTGTAGGCAGCCGATTCCTGCAAAGAAGTAAAAAATTAATTTGATTAGTTGTTGAAAATTAAAATGCTAATGATAATTTTAAATGGTTGGGTTTTTATTCGAATTTAATAAGCTAAGCAGCTAAGCTTACCTTCACGTAACGAGCCTTGTCCCGCTCAGCCATGGTTTGATAAGCCTGCTTAGTGGCGGGTTCCATCACGCCCCACAACCGGCCCAGCTCCTTGGCAACCCCTCCTACCGACAACTCCGGATTCATGGCCTTGATCTTGGACCGCTCATCGTTGCTGAACCAGAAGAACGCGGAAAGGGGCCTCTTCGGGGCGTTGGGGTCAGCAACCACCTTCTTCTTGCGTTGTTTCTTCCCTTCCGCCAGCTTTGGAGGGGGGACGTAGGACTGCATCTCCACATTGTGGCGCTTCTTGTCCTGGTCCGCCAGCACTTTGAAGTGCTCCTTGGCGTTTTCGTCCATAGTCTGAAAAAGGGCAAAGGTCAAACACCAAAGGTTAATAAAACTAAAATAGATGTTTCGAAAATAATCCATAATTTAATTCCGTTAGTTAAGTGTTATTTATTTACCTTCCACCGCTCACCGCAAATCTTGGAGAACTCGGTAAAAATGACCTTGTCATCAGGTCGGGTCCTCCTTTGCTCTTCGCGACAGGCTTGGACGAAGTAAGCGTAGGCCGACATCCGCCCTTTGGGCTTGGCTGGATCTTTCTTTCCCGGCATCCTTCCTTGTCACACTTTAACCTTTTTAGCAGAAGCTCCTTAAAAAACCTTGAACGCCAAACGCACCAACAAAACGACTCAGCTACAACTACTGCAAGAAAAATGAATTTAAAAATTGAAATTAGCAATTACAATTAAGCAAGACAGAGACAATTTAATTATTAATTAATATTCAACATGATTAATTATTAATTATAATAAATAAAGAATAAAAGTAGAACACCATCTTTCATCTTTATATTCTCAACTGACAACTGATTGCTATTGCGAGCGAGTCACAAAAAACTCAAAACCTAACATTTAACTTTAACCCAACCTCAAGTCAATTCAATTTAACTGTTATTGTTTTTTAAGTTTAACTCATCTCACACAAAATGACAATGACAAACAAGACAAACTATCAAACACAAAAAAAAAGAAAATTGAAATAATAATTCCTCTAAATTTGACTTGACACCTGTCACCTGACCGACCGACCTGAGGTCTAACTTTTAAATTTAAACAATTAAACTTATATTTAAAAAACTCTTTTATTCAATTACCTCTCACCTTACTTTCGATCAATTAACCGTCCTCAGTCCTCACTTACCGAAGTCAATTAAGTTTAAAAAAATTAACTGGAAAAATTAAAATTTCATCAGCCGACAGCCGAGGGAACAACAGCAACCAATGACTCAATGACCAGTGCAGTGAAAAAGTGAAGCATGAATGAATCTCTTTTGTCTTCATCTGAGAAACCGGCTTTCCCGGGGATCCAAGCTCAAAATTCGGGAAGATGGCTGGGGTACAGTGAGACTAAAGTTGTAATGCATTCTCAGATCAGAATCGGAGCAGACTGGAAGACAAAGAAAAAGACAACAAAGCAGCAGCTTAGCTTGAGCCGATATGAGTGAAGAAGCGTCATTCATTTCATGAAAATGAAATTAAATTGCTTGCTTCATTCATCCGATCCTGCTGTATCACCTGCTCAAAAACTCGTGTCGCTTTAATTGATGCTAATTTAATGCGTTAATGTTAATTTATCAATATTTTTGATTTAAAATTTATAATTAATTTTTGGGCAGTTTTGTTTTGCAAAAAAATGTATTTATATAATATTCTTCAATTAATACACAATTATATTAATTGTAATTAAATACCAGTTAAAAAATAACTAACTATCGAATTTTGAAGATAAATTTCGATGGTGTATGCTATGTTCGAAACTATTTAGTTTGCGATCCGCATTCATAATTTTCATTTATTTAATTTGCATCTAATTTTTACATAATTGTTTAATATTTTCTAGGAGGAGCCTACTTAAATATAACTCGTCCCTATTATGTTTGAAGGCAGATGATAAAGTAGGTCACCGTGATGGTCAGCATCTGAAAATGGGATTGAAGTACACACACTATTATACATATATAGTTAACTTATTGTGCTCAGTTAGTAAGTTAACACTTCGTTCACAAACGATCCGTTGATAAACTTGTTA
>JAQGAI010002810.1:0-11667 GCA_034696905.1 Lepidocyrtus violaceus
GAATTTAAATCAATAACTTAAATAATACCTTTTAACGGTCGGAATTTAAATCAATAACTTAAATAATACCTTTTATTGGTCCGCATTTAAAACAATAACTTTAATTCGATTGAGAGGGATGAAATGTTATCTGCAGTCCGATCTTACACTCCAACCCTATACAACTTTATTTGGCAATGTTATTCGTCTTCCACGCTGCTATTTTTCGGTAACAACACTATCCCCTCAGAAGTTGGTGCCCAGCAAGGGGACCCCTGTGGACCTCTACTTTTCAGCCTAACCATTCATTCAGTTATTGAATCGCTCATCTCAGATCTTAACCTTTGGTACCTTGATGATGGTACATTAGCAGGCCCACCCGACTCTGTTCTACAGGATTTGGAAACCCTCATTGACCGTTTCAAAATCTTAGGCCTGGAAATAAATCCGAGCAAGTGTGAGCTCTTCTTTTTGTCGAAGGAAGACCCTGCAGTTACGTCAAAATTCAATAAACTTTCTCCTGGAATCAAAATCATCAGAGACGAACTTGAATTACTTGGCTCTCCGTTAATTCCAAGCGCTTTCTCAATTATCTTCAAGAAAAAACAGGAACAACTTAATCGTCTTTTCCAGAGAGTGAAGTTATTACCGAGCCACATCGCCTTCTATATCCTAAAACACTGCCTGGCCATCCCAAAGTTGATATACTTCGTACGGTCAACCCCCCTGTGGAACTATCAAGAAGAGATAAAGTCGATTGACCAATCCATCAAAATTACCATTGAAGCTATACTGAACTCTACCCTAACTGATGAACAATGGAAGATAGCTTCTCTTCCCACCCGATCTGGCGGATTGGGAATCCGAAAAGTTGAAGACATTGCCCTTCCAGCTTTCCTTGGCTCTATCCATTCCACATATTCCCTCGTCAATTTAATCCTTAATTTTAGCCTAGACGTTGTGGATTCTGTGGATTATTTGGAGGCTATGGATAAATGGACCAGTCTGAACTTTCCAATTCCCACTGACCCAAATTCGCAGAAGAATTGGGATACTATACTTATTGATGACAAGTTAGACCACCTCCAATTTAATGATCCGAAAGAAAAAGCCCGTCATCTCGCATCATTAAGACCGGAAAGCAGTTACTGGTTGCAAGCACTTCCATCCAGATCTCTAGGAACTCTCCTGGATAACAATACTTTTCGCATCTCCGCTGCTCTCCGGCTTGGACTCTCCATCTGTAAACCTCATACCTGTAGATGTGGGGAACTAGTTTCTGAAAATGGAATACA
Organism: Lepidocyrtus violaceus; assembly: GCA_034696905.1. Classification (NCBI taxonomy): domain Eukaryota; kingdom Metazoa; phylum Arthropoda; class Collembola; order Entomobryomorpha; family Entomobryidae; genus Lepidocyrtus; species Lepidocyrtus violaceus. The sequence continues at coordinate 1,275 of JAQGAI010002810.1, forward strand.
CGGACTGAGTTGCAACAAGAGTGCCGGAAGACACCCTCGTCATCAGGAGATCAACAACATCATTTGTAGATCACTTAAAACTGCTAAGATCCCATCCGTTTTGGAGCCTGCCGGAATGTCCCGCTCAGATGGGAAGCGTCCTGATGGAGCTACTCTAATTCCATGGAATTTGGGAAAGATCCTTATCTGGGATGCAACTTGTGTTGACACACTTGCTCAGTCTTATTTGGGATCTACATCAATGACAGCAGGAGCTGCAGCATGCAAAGCTGCCCTAGCCAAACACAGTAAATACAAAGAGCTTGTTGGTCAAAATCATATCTTCATCCCTTTTGCTGTCGAAACTTTAGGACCATGGTGCGAGGAGGCCATCAACTTTATAAATAATCTGGGAGATCAGATTAATCTAATTTTATTTGAACCCAAATCTAAATTATACCTTAAGCAAAGAATCAGTTTAGCTATACAACGAGGAAATGCTGCCAGTGTGATGGGCACATTTAACTCTAATTTCAATAATATGGATGAACTTTTTTACATACTTTAATTTTATTTTTATGTGACTCTTTATAAACGGTGAAATGTTTACGAATAAATTAAACAATTTTGCGTCAGAACTTGGGTCATTTGTACATATTTTTCCAAAAAAAGTCGCTCATTCATATTTGAGTAATTATTCCCATTAATTATTTTTTTCTGTAATTATTCTGTCCATTGGAAAAAAGAAGTCTGTAATGTTGTTTTTCGTTTGAGCCCTCTTTCCTCTCATCAGCTCTTGAAAACGTGTTCATGTCCATGGTAATATGATCATAGCTTACAGACAAGAATAAAAATGAATAGCTGCACAGTACAGCCGTACTGAATGGTTGTGGATGTGATGTTTTTTTTCTATATCCGTTGCATTCCAGTAACAGATTTCGTCATGTGAATGTTTGCTCCGCTTTTTGTTGTAGTTATTACTGCATCGGCCTCGGGCTGTAGTACCAGGAAGGAAACAAAAGCCTGTTGTAGTTTTTCACCAGAGTTTTTACCCACCAGTAAAAAAAATCCTACTCCGTAAACCAACCCGATGTTTCGGTGTTTGCTTTCATTTTTCATAAGTCCTTGTTTTCCTTGTCGTTGTTTTTGATGACGATGATGAAGATGTGCACTAAAATAATAAAGTTTTTTTTGCTCTGCTGAATGCACGTAGAACACAATTCTCCATGTCGACATTTCGACCCCATTGCTTCCTTTCAACGCAACATAAGGCTATGGGCAACATTAACCTTCATTTTATGGAAATGACGTTTGAGGGAGAACATACGACGGGGTATTCAAATTTAGGAGGTCCTCCCTCATTATGATGTTTGCATTTTCCCTCCCAGCATTTTCTACAAAAAAAAATTATATCCTGGTGGTGTATGGGTAATACTCCAGCTTGAGATTGAGATGACTATGGAAGCATTTTTCATAGATTCTTTTGTAACCTTTTCTCCCCTAACTCAATTTCCCAAAGAAAAAAGGCTCCCATTGAAGTCAGGGAAAGTAGCTCATTTCATTTTGAGCACAAACAACCTCAAACAACATCGAGACAAATGATAGAAAAAGGGGTAGTTGCACGAGAATATTTAATATCAGGAAAGCAAGCTAACGCTTAGCTCTGATAAGGAGGGAATTATATTTGTACAGAATTTTAAATGAATGGATGAAAAGGACCTTGTTTTTTCTATTGTTATTTTTTGATTGCGAGAAAAAGGATGTCTGAAACTGAAACGCATAAAAATGATGCTTGTTGTATATTGTTAGATGGAAAGAGGTATTTATTTTACACAATCGCTCCGAAATTTGCTGGGAAAAGTGGGAAATAAACTTGTGCATGCATGAAAGTGTTATCGTACCGTGAGAGCATAAATGATAAAGTTTGTTCGGAAACTTCGCCTTCATTTTGTTCTCCAGGATTGTGTATCATGTTGAGATGATGATGGTGACGGTTGAGCTGAGGAACAGCTTAAACTATAATTTTGACTGGAACGAGGCGACGCGACACAGACGCCCTGATCTTCTGTGATTATCCCAATTACCAAGTTTAGCCTATTAAACTTCTGCTAAGTTCAGTTTCTCTTTTAGTTCATTTTGATTTCATCCCTGGAAGTGTGTCTCAGCTTTACCGAGTTTGACGGGTCTCATATAGTCCATATTATACGGATTGGTATACTGTGTAATGCAACGTGGTTATGCGGAGGCGTGTCTAATAAGTTAATGCATTTTAAGCTTTCACACTAAACTTTGTGATTATGATTATTACTATTGCTTCCCAGCATCTGACGGCTGAAATATCTCAAGTAACTATTAATGATTTTTGATGTTTGAGAAACAATAAGGGAGTTCCAAAGTCCAAATTCGTTTCAACTTTGGATGAAAATAGAACTTTTTCCCCTTTCCTGTATTCAATTTGCTACATTAGTTGATTACATGCTGTGCAATATGTACCTACAAGTAGAATGACAGTCTAGTTAGTAGAGAAGAGAGTTGTTGTTTGAGGTGGTAATTATGTCACTAATAATCCCTGGCAAAACAAAATAATTGACTTCTAGAAACTTAAAATGCTCTCCAGGAAGTGAAGTGGCATATAAATATATAAGAATGGCTTCCCAGCAAGCAAATCTCAGAAACATTCTTAATTTTTTAAAGTTAATTAATCTTTCATATTTTGTTTCTATTTCTCCAGACTCAATCGTGAGACTCAAGGAGGTGCTTGGTGTCCTAAGGAGCCCATTTCAATTGGAATTAGAGAGTGGCTTCAAGTAAGTTGTCAAAAATAGAATATAATCATTTGATATGATTTGATGGGGTTAAGTTGTTAATTATGATAAAGTACAATGATGTAAAATTACTTAACTACATATATTTATTTTTCCTAAGCACATTCAAAATAGAGAAAGCAATATAACTTTATTTAACAAACCTTGTGCCTAACATATCAATACTTACTTACGTTATGCAGACTGACGTCATTTGTTATGAACACTTAACCTAAAAGCATACTAATATTCTAACCTATAATCTTTTTTACAGATATCCCTCAATGAAACCCATTTAATTAGTGGGGTTCAACTGCAAGGTCGTTACAGTAATGGGTTGGGTCAAGAGTACACCGAAGAGTTCCAACTGGAATATTGGAGGGAAGGCTTCCAGAGCTGGAGAAAGTACTACAGATTCGACGGGAAAACAGTAAGTCGAAGTAAATTATCACTTCCAATTGTTGTATTGTGTTGAATGTGCTTCACAATATTTCGATTCTCTCACGTAATGCTCATTCAGTCCTCTCCTCTCTTCCTCTCCCTCTCCAGCCCTTTTATTGATAGTTCTGGTCTGGAGAAATGTACATTCCTGGAAAAAAAAACGTACTTTACGTGAAGGAAACATACTGCATAGAGTTATGATCTAGCTGTAAAACTCTCTCCGCTCAGCTCAGTCAGAAGTTGTCGGATGGCCTGATAGTTACTTGCATTAGCAATAATAGATACCTTCACGAATTTGTGGGATGGCATGGTAGACAGGGTAGAGCCAGAGAAATGGACTAATTTATTTGAGACCATGAACATTTGCTCTCCGCACTCAGGGAAAGCTCTCCAGAATGGAAGAGTAGACCACAAAAGGGACTAAAAAAAGTGTAGCATGTAGGTATGTGTTGTTATAATGCATTTACAGCCACTAGTATTAACAAAAGACGTTGTTGAAGCACTCGCCACTACATGACTGCACTGTCAAACAAAAAACTAAAGCAAAGCACTCGTCTCCAAGTAAAGTCAACTCTTGCTTGGTATGGAGTGGAGTATGGATGTGTGGAACAATTCACCATTCCAGCCTATTCCACACGTTAAGAATAAGAGCATGATATTTTTTTACACATTCCAACGGTAGGAAAGAATGACTGTAATAAAATTGCCATTAGAAGACCCCACAACCTCGATCAAAGCCGACGTATTTCGCGTCTCCCTTTTTTGTCCCTTGGATTGAAGCCTTTTGGAGAAACCTCAGCAGCCAAACCATATCCCAAGCCAGCAGCAGCTACCTATATATATGGCTGTTTACATCACCCAAAACGATATATTTCAGTGAGGAAAGCGATTCTACACAACTGCCAAAGCAATGACTGAATGAAAAAGTGATGCGTAACTGCTGATGTGCTCTTTACAACAACAGCAGTAAATACAAACACATGTTTATAGCAATTTTACCTATTTCACTCGTCCCATTCCTGTACGTGCGTAAAATGTCTGTATGTGCTGTGGAGGTGGAGTGAAAGTATCTACCGTACTTCCTGTGGAGAGGAGGAAGGAAGAGAAATTACTTCGACTTACTGAGAGCATCATGAGACACATACATCATTAGATGCCTTACCTAGGAAAAAATCAACGGCCATTTCGATGGGTGGACGTTATAGGCAGTACGTTTCAACTATAATCATATTATGATTTCCGTCCATGAGCAGAAAACCACATTTGTCCATGTGTCACAATCACACACAAATACATTCCTAATAGTAATAGAAAGAAAGCTTGTACTTGCCACTTTTTCGACATGGTATGGAGTTTGTAGGAGATTTTTTCGAGCTAATACCCATCTCGGTAGGTATATCAAAATGTATGTTTTATTGTGAAAGCCTCATTGCTGTATAGACAGACAAAGGAATTTATTTTCGGATTTTTTTCTTCCTCCTGAAAACAAATATCAATGTCAGAGCCAACTTTATCCTTAAGAGCAACATTTCAGATGGAAGATTAGTTGCTTTACAACAGCTTCCTGTTCATGGCCACTCTTTTTTATTGCGTACACACACATACCCATACATATGTGTAATGTGTAAGTATCAGGTAGGAGGCATATATGTACGCTTTACTCCTGTTTGTTAAATCACTCTTAAATTCGAGGTTTCATCAAGACCAAGTCAAGTCAAAATGATATAAAAAACGAGGAAAACGAAATGAAAGAATGTAACTTTAATGATGCATTGCAGTGAAATGCAACGTGGAAATTGGGAGACGACAGGAGAGAGCAGGGGATACGAACGAGAGGGATGAGATGAGTGAATGAATGAGCTGGGATAAGATATAAAATGCATGTGTCAATGTAAAATGTCCTTCCCAAAGTAAGAGAGCCAAAGAGAGAAGAGGGACAGGAGAGTAAAAAAAGCTATAAATGAGCGTTTATGCCAAGAAGGAACGTTGATGCTTTCACGTTTTCCGGCCGATTTGATTAAATCTGAATTAGGCAATTTCCAACTGGTTTATTGTCTGTCACTCTGTTTACTTCACTGAGGAATTCTACTTATTTCGTTTGCTGTGAGTGATGCATCGTCGGATATACGATGTATCGTGGTTAAAATTTATTTAAGAAAACTGTATAAGAGAAGGAACACTAGAATGGAGAAATAGACAAACCTAAGTGGCAATACTTCCAGTTAAGTAAAAGCCGAAATCAGTATCCTCTGTCTGTGGTGGAAAAGAAATGGGAAATATCTTTGTCCAACAATACTCAACTAGCTACATAACTTAGCAGAATAGTTTCTCTGGCCTGTCTGTACACCAAAGTCAATAAAATGAAAAGGTTTGCTCACTGGATTAGACTAGATTACAGTGATAAACCTCCGACTACACTTTCCTCCTAGATTGACTGATAATCGAAAAGGTAGAGGAAACATTGGATAGGCTGGATTTGGTATCGGAGGAGGGGAAACTAGACTGTGGATTAATTAATCAGAAAATTAATTGATATTGACACCTGTTTTACCGCAAGTGAATAATAGTATTTCACGTAATAGCTTTCGTCCATCCATCCCTACCTACCTACCCTCCCACCAACATAATATATCTCTCTCCCGTTGGATTGAGAAAGTAAAAGTGTAGTAGTAATTAAATTGTTATTGGGCTCTTTTTTACAGGTTTTTCCTGGGAATGCAGACACTTCAACTGTGGTTACGGCGAAGTTGAGACCCCCACTCTTCGCCCAGAAAGTTAGATTCCTCCCCTACGCAACCCACCGCAGAGTTGTTTGCCTTCGTGTGGAGCTACTTGGGTGTGTATGGCAAGGTAATCAATTACTTTGAATTTTGTTCTGTTTGTCTTGACTTTCATGTGCGCGGAGGTGCACATTTTGTTTGAGTTTTTTAAACTTTCCGCCCGTGCTCGCATAGTTTGGGGAAATGGAAAATAATGACTTTGAAATAATTCTCTGTATAATAAACGCTTGTTTTATCACTATGAATGGAAGGTACTTATTTCCGGTGCATTTTTTAGGTAATAAAAGTTTTACGGGAAATGACGCTGTGAGCTATAACCTGTACTTCCGTGTTTGTTTTTTAGTTGATTCCGTCAACTGATCTGACTTGACTTTGAAAGTATGCTGCCACGAGTGTGTGTACTAAAGTTCTACTCTTTGTTTTAACGTTTCCTTTGAATTAAATTATTAAAGATTAAACTTCATTTTGTTCAAGCTGTTTTTTAACTGCAAATAAACCTTTTAAAGCATGTTTTGTGCGTATACGTATACTGCACTGACAGAAATATAATGGCAGAACTACAAAAAGTAAACAAAATGGAGCTGATTACACATGCCTTCTATGAATGGATCTTGCGCACATAAAGTTGTTGTTTAGATTTACAATCAAAACAATAAACCGCAGACTTTGGGTTGACCATCACAATTCGCGCAATGCAACTTTCACCAGTGAGCGGTTTGAAAGAGCTATAACTTAACTTATTGTTTTGTGTAATGTTTTATAATAAATAAAACCGATTGGCTGTGTTAGTAGCCAAAATAGAATTAACGTTGATTTGAATCCAGTTCTAGGAACTTTACTTAAATTTTATTTCTTGTATACCCAACTAGGGCTGCACCAAGCGAGCTATTTAAATGAGCTGTCAGACACAGTCAATCTAATGACAGTGACCATTTTCAAGGTCTAGTGCATTGACTGTTTACAAAATAAGACAGCCAGGGGAAAGTAACTATTTATCATTGCATTGTCATTGTATCGTTTTAAATGAAAGCAGCATGACCATGAACTGGGGTGTTATTACTCATGTAAAGATATGCCTAACTTTCCTTTTATGCTCACAGCACAGCAGTAGCTAAGGAATAATGAGAGAAAAGCAAAAAGTGACATTCTCTATCTTGACAATTGTGTATTTCTATTCCATAGCTTACAGTTGCTCATCCCATCTGCTTGTGTAACCTGATCCGATTCGAATTCCCCTGCCTCTTTATTTTGTAGCAACACTGCGAGTACTTGTCAATGTCAATAATCCCTTTCGTCAATGTTATTGTACCGTACCGTCCATCTGCGTTTTTCGACATTGTGGAGCGTTCGGCAATGTGTCTTCCACGGTTTCGCATGGTCAAGTGGGTTTTACTTTCACATTTGTAAACCATACTTACATACTTCCATATAATCCGTAGTGAAAGTAAATTTCAAGAAGTTAGCAACAAGACTGAAAAGTAAACAAGTCAATATCCAATCATAGAACAAAACCTACAGCTTACTATTGCTGAACACAGACGATTAACTGGCTGGGGAAAGTTTGACGAGTATCAATATATCGTTCATTGGAATACAGTAGTCAGCAGTACGATACAGATAACCTTTAAACCTTGAGATATGGAATTCTGTCGACATACTCAACTGAAGCTGAGTATTTGTTGAAATGTACTGTCATAGATTTCCGTGGTCTGGCAGGACAACTCTTCGAATTTTTCATAGAAAGAGAAAGCATTTTATATCATATCAACCCACACAGTACAGTAGATACCACACTCTCTCTGTCAGAAAGGATTCCTGTACCAACAAAAGAGAGATGTTTTTCAATCTGGAAAACAAAGTTGAACGCACTCAGCTATCATATTTTTTAATTCACTTTTATTCCAGACAAATGGATTTTGCTCCAGCAGCACATGACAAAACTTTCCTGTTGTTCATATGTCTACCCAAAACATATATCATCGCATTTCGCGTCAATTTCAAGGGAAGGAAACAAGTAAATGCTTCTCCAAAAAATCCTCTTGTTAAGAGTAAGCAACGGGCTTGAGAAAAACAGGCAAAAATTCACAAAAGAAAGGAGACAACAAACAATATCTCAGCTCAGCATCATCTCTTGTTTACTGCACTTTCTTTTTACGATATATGAAAAGAGGAATTTGTCTGAGCACATTTCTTCTGCATAACTTGTTTAGACCAAAGCATATTGCATCTCTGTTTAGTATTCACATTCCTCTAAGTTGTCAATTTTGTTTAAAAAAATATTCACTTCACTTTGTCCAGGGCACTTTTCATGCAAGTCCTCACATACCGTTTGGTCATATTCGTAAATATTTTCATCTCAACCAAAAGTATTCCTACAAGTAAGTACTATGGCGGTGGTTGGTGGTGGGAGCATGATGGAATGGTGTGTGGTATGCGTTATCATCATTGTACGCACCCTTCCCCATTGCAACTTCACGTCTCCTTTTTACTATGAAACATATCTGGAACCATATCTCAACAAAATTGGAGAAGACACTCAGTCAGCAGTAATAATATTTTAATAGTTGGAGTTGGAGACAGTGGGAGATTATTGTGTCTTCAGACCCAACCGCAAACCAACGCGCGTAACCAACAAGTATGAGCGTGGATGACTTGAAAAGGGCCATGTACCCATTGCCGTATAAAAGTTTGCTAAAATGGCAGTATAACTTTAGGTATGCGTATGACTTTCAAATTCCAACCAATTTTTACCAGGATTTGGGCCTTCCTTCTACTTTGCTTTTGATAATTCGAAACTAACGACACTCTTTCTTTACTTTCACCAACCCCTCCACTTTTTCGTATCTGCCCTCCGAAGAATAATGGGGAAATAATAACGCTGAATGAAATGCTTGAAGTAAGAGAGAAATATATTATATCTTGGGTGAAAAGAAAGTGGGAAATGTAATAATTTTCCTTAGCCATTTTATATTTTTTGTTCCTCATGTCTAGTCATATGGATTCTTTTCTCTGTGACCCTTTTTGATTTGTGCAATATTCCATGTCCGGACTAAGAAGCAGTTGGATAGGGATACGGATGGAGGGAAAAGGAAAGAAATTGTACTCATTTGAATGGATGATAGCACATGCACAGTTCCGTAGCGGAAAGAAATTCACGCTCTCTTCTCCCTTTTAACAATCAATAAATGAATCCTTTCCAGCAGATTTTACGTTTTTCCAGTTGCATAAGAATCAAAATATTTTCCTACATGCCCTAAATGTTACGTAACTTATGTTTAAGGCACAGAAAAACTTATTATTGCTCCTTTACTTGAGATGGACCATTTGCTTTTACCATAAAGTAAAATGCTTATTGGGCGATTACTATACAGTATAAGATAGTATAAGATGTTGCAACGCCATGCGAAAAAAGCTAATCGCAACTTAGCCCAGTTGCTTTATTGACCATTAAACAAGTCTTAAAGATACAAAACCTAGTAGATATACCTAAACACGGAATTTTCTTCCATAAACTGCGACCATATGCATTAGCATTACTTAACAACTTGTTTAAGAGCAGAAGGCTTACATCACGTCCTGTAACTAAAGATGACCACTAAATTTAAAGTGTAGTGAAAGCAGAATCTGGAATAACGTATGCTTTTACCAACATTACTTTCACTTTGCTAACTTTATACCCATCCATGTTCTTTTGGTTCAAGACTGTTATTCTGCTACGTTGTGTATTTGTGCTAATCAATCTAAAGCTTTTTTATAGGTAGTCAGCATTCAGCATCCCTCCACTTTTGTGTGTGTATTAGAGCTGAGATACAGGCGCCTGTAAAAGCAGGCGCCTGTGCCTGCCTGCGCCCGCCTGCAGTTGTGGGCGGGCGGACAAGATTTTATACCAGATATGCAGGCGACGACAGGCACAGGCTCCTCTACAAAACTTTGCAGGCCGCCTGCGCGCCTGCAAAATTGGAAAAATACGACTATACATGACTATAGGATCAGAAAAGAGTATTCGCTGCATGCTGACATACACATATTCTATACTTTCTATATGAAATGTATATTTATAATTAAGATATTTTTAAATTATTTGTAAGAATTAATTATATTGGTAATGAAATGCGTATTTATTCAACTAAATAAGGTGGTTACATAAGGAGTGATTTTTTATGTAGAGTATTTCGCCTGTGGGCGGTCACAATCGCCTGCAGGCGCAGGCGCTAGTAATGCTCATTTTTTATAGGCGGGCGCAGGCGCATATTTGTTAAGCGCGGCAGGCGCAGGCGGGCACAGGCTGTTAAAATTTTCAAAATTCTCACCTCTAGAAGGCCAGACCCGTGTCGTGTCGCCAGCCTCTTGGTCTGATGGTATCCGCATCCTTGTTTTATTGCTCATTCA
>JAQGAI010002811.1:0-11664 GCA_034696905.1 Lepidocyrtus violaceus
ATAACAATGAACTTCTGTGGAAAATAAAATTGTTGAAAAAAAATTGTATTCTTCTCTTTCTATTTATGTTTTCCTCTCTAAATTCATTGGGTTCATATGGCTTGCAAGGAACCATACTAGTAAGGCATATGCATTATATTTTTATTTCTTATATCCTCCCTTCTCATTTCAATAATAATTGAATTGAGGCTCACGGCTTGATGTGATATTCGACGATGACGATCTGAAGATCGTGGTTGGCTTGGTGTGGATATGCAATGAGCATGACAAAAAAAATCCTCTTTTATTTTATTTCAATCCTTCCATCATCACATTTACAAAAGTCTAGGGCATCAGCAGCATCAACAACACCAATTCTCATAAAATATAATGGCCTTCTGTGCTTAACACTGAGGATGAAAGGGTGAAATAATAGAAGAAGAAAATGTGCATGACTATGACTTTGTCAGTTGCACTTCTTTTATATAAACCTAGGCATACATACTTGATACAAGCAAACCAACGCAGGGGATACATGTCTCTTTGATATGGCGTATGAGATTTTTTCAAAAAAAAACAGTATTAAAGTTTGAGACTCACTCTGAGGGTGCGATAGATTTTGCAAGTGGGATCTTTTTAGAAATAAATGTATTACGAGAGGACGGGCCGCGGTCTGCGGACGCGGACTATAAAAAAGAGGGGAATTGATATGCCTACAACTTACTACTGTACACAGTCTGTTTGAAGTTGTTGCTGTTGATGATAATGATAATAATAATAATGAATAATGACGATTATGATTATGCCACAATGATCAAGCTGAGCTATTATCAACATCATCATCCTCCTCGTCATCAGCATCCCAAAGAAATGTGTGGAATTATTATAGAAAAAAAGTGTATTACATTTTTCAAGTGAAAACTACACAGCAGTAGCAGTATGCAGTTGGAGCAAAAGCAACAGCCATATAAAAAAATGAAGGCTAAATTGCTGAGTTGTTTTCTGCGCTGATGATATGATGGGAGGCACACACAAAAACCTCATACTTACAACCAGCCATGTTTCCATCCCTCAATTCACTAAAGCATATAATCTAAAATGGCGTAATATAACTTCTGGTAATTGGCATGTTTGGGGGGAATGAAGGAGTGAGTGCGAGTGTAGAGGCATGACAAGACATGCAATATAGAAGAAGAAAATGAGAAGCAAAAAGGAACAACTTTTTTTTACAGAAAAAAGTTTCTGTCTGAGTAGGTATGCTAATGCATGCCTACATACTTATATGCTTTTGGCATCTACTATAGTATGATGTGGTCTACAACAAAAAAAAAACTAACTTGCATATTTACCTCATCAAAACTTCATTCCTCTCAGCTCAGAAGATGTTTTTTTATTCCGACTGTCTACTGGATTGGATTCATGTATGAGATGGTGTAGAGCTTGAGATGAGATGAAGAAAAATTGACTTGAGTAGATAGGCAGTATTCGTGCCTTACGCTTATCTCCCTTTTAGCTTCTGTAATAAGAAGTAATGGAATTGTATGTGGAGAGAATCTAAATGGGTTGAATGTTATAATGATCACACGATCCCAGAAGGAAATTGTCTGTTTATAATAACGATGGGATCAGGATGGATAAATATCTCTAGCTTGTGTTTGGGTTCTTTCCGTGTGTGGATGAGAAGTGAATCCATGTAAAACTCAAACCACACAAGCTATCCATTCTCCATTTCCAATTATGATGTTGTTATGCGTATAATGTGTTGAGCTGGTATGTTATGTATGCAGTCAAAAAAGTCATGTAGAAAAAAAACTAAGCCGAGAGAAAGAAAAAATAAACATGTAGATTGTAGACACACAGCCAGAGAGAAAGAGGGGAGAAGCCGTCATTTTATTGTCCAACAAAACCAAGAGAATTTTTAAAGGAATACAGAGAGAGAAAAATCCTCTCATCTTCTTCTTCTCCTGCTTAAGACTTACGCAAACAAGCAAGTCCTTTCTATTTGCTCTGTGCATAGCATACCAGCACTTCATTCCATTTTCTAAAAAGAAAGATTCCAAACTGAAAAACAGTTTTTTTTCTCTCTTTCTTCGGTTCAACCACAACTTTACTTATAATAGCGAGCTGAATGGGTTTCACTCTGGCACGGATGTAGTTTGTTCTACGTATTCATTCCTTCTCATTTCACATCTCTCTTTCTTTCTTGAGTACACACAGAAAAAAACCCGACAGAGCCACACTTTTTTCGGAGAAGATTGAAAAGAGTAATAATAACATTTGGAAAAGGAAGCGAGCGCAAGTAAAAGGAAAAGAGGATAAAAATGTTGATAATGATGATGATCATCGTCATCATCATCATCTTTGTTCTCGGTAGAGCAAACTCCATTCCTATTAAGTCTGCGATAATAACGATACTCAAGAGGTGAAGTGTCATGTTAGCCTTTAACAATCCCAGCTGTATAAAAACAGAAAGGGATGAGTCTCTTTTGAGACACGTTGTTATTATGAAGGTATGAACATGAACAAAAAATAACACGACTAGAGAGAGAGAAAGAGAATACAAGGAACATCCTTTTCTTCTTACCTTGTTTTACGGAGAGAATCCTTCCCAGAATCATGCTCGCATTATCTTCCTACGATGAAGTAATAACACGGTGAAATGCAAGTAGACACTTTTTTGTAAACGAGACAAGAAATGCGCATCTTATTCTTACCGACATGAAAAATATAGATCCTTTGTAAAGACAAGTAAAGCCATCATGTTTTATATATGAGCCATTTACAAAACTCCCAGTTTTATCCAAGGACCCCACCGCCAACTGCAACTGTATTTAGCAAAAAGGGACAAGCCAAAGTGAGTTAGTGTGGTAGAAAAGTAAATAAATGTTGAGCCCACCACCTCCTCATCCCAGCCTACAGATAGATTTCAAAAAGGTTTTGCTTTTACTCTCAACCTTAATTCGCTTGAAAACAACATACAATTCTTTTTGAGACCATGAGGACGGGTTTGAGATCCTCTTCCCCTGTAATTAGATCGTTGAGTCGAGACTCAGAAAAGACAAACAAATTTTCAGGAGATGATTCTCATTTATTTATTTTCATTCTGAATGGCTTGTGTCTTTTTTCTCAAGTATTTCCTACACGTGTACGACACATTGATCTTTAATTTGGTTGAAATAATAGAATGACGAGGATTCTCCGAGAAATTAATGTCACACACGAGTCAATTTTATGTTTGTGTGAATAAGCAGCAAAAAAAGAAATAAAAAACATTTCTCAAGAGACAGGAACAATTTTTTGAAGATGTAATTTGTTCGAAGAAGGGAAACTCTGAACAACTGAATTTTCTGTTTAGTTTGATGTATAACTCAAGCTGGGACAGAGATTCGTAGAAAAAAATAGGGAGTTTTATTGGCAAGAGCTCCTCTCAATTAGTTAGGATCTCAATAAAGCATACAAATACCGATTAAGCCGTGTATGAATGCATGCATAAAGGCGGAGTTGTTTCTCCGTCTGCACATTTTCATTCTCATCCTGATTTATTTGCAAGCTTCCGTCGACATTTGCCCGTAAAACTTTATAAACATGTTCCACACTCATGAAATCAAAGGAAAACGGAAGGAAATCAAGAAGCCAAAATGAGTTTCGGGAAAAGGCTGAAAGAAAATGAACCTAAATAAAAAAAAATGCTTTAGCTCGTTCAGGCAAAACAGAAAGAAAGAAAAAGATAGTTACAAAAATGCCATATGGCTATGGCTCTTTAGGCATGCATGAGGCAAAAATGGCATGATGATGAAAATGATGATGAGTCAAACAGACATGCATAGTTCACTGCCTACTATTTCCACCTAAGAAATATCAATATGCTATTAGGAATTTTCAATAGAAAACCTGATCTTAACATTATTACAAAAATATGATTTTGTTTTAGTTCCTAGAAAAAATATACATTTAGCATTGCCAATGATTCATATCACGAACAAACGGTGGTGTGGTGTTGGCGAGTATGAATCATGTCATATCCTTGAATGTGAAACCTTCAACCTTTATCCATATCACATCGTTTCACCATCATAGAAAAAACACTTTTTATATGTTGATATGTTGAGCATTATTGTTCCTTATTCGGTGAAATCGATTGCATATTTTAGAATAATAAAAAGCAGTGTATCCTTCTCTCTGAGTGAGTTTCTTTTTATGTTTGGTGAACCTGTGCCGCATCCCCAATTTTTTTTGTTACTTTTGTGTGTTATATTGGGAGGCGGCGGTGTATGTATGTGCGCCAAAGGCGTGATACCAGAGTTGAGTCAAAAGACGTAAAAAATACTACTTCTTTTTAATGGTTGGACTGGCTCTCTCCTCTCTGTATCCTTTCTCTCCAGCTTTCCATTCCTAGAAAATAAAAACTTCTAGACAAAGAGAAAGAACCGACCGTATCCGAGTATTTTTTTTACAGAAATGAATGCTAAAATGCAGATATCATAACATTAACATTTTTCATATCGTCATCAGCATATCATATTGCGCTCGAGAGAGAGAATAAAATGCACTCAAAAAAACTTTTTTATTGTGCACAAAAAAACCATTATAAAGGGATATATAAGCTATGTTTATTAAAGGTTGGGTAGTTGATTTGATATCTACACAAAGTACATTCCAATTTTTTACATTGCCATTTAAAAGAAGGAGTAGTGAAAAAAGAGAATTTTTATTACTTCATCATAGTATTCAAGATGTGCAGAGTGAGAACTTTTATTGCACGACAAAAATTATACTTACACAGTTTTTCTTTTTGCAACATGCCATTTACTTGTTAGGGAGAACAATTACTACCACTTTAAGCTTTGTTTACTGGGCTGCTATGTGTGTGTACGTTTCGTTTACAATGAAATAAAATGTGAGCGAAATGACACGACATAAAAATACAATTTTGAAAAACGGCTGCCGTTTCTCGTTTTCTACCTACTGCATTCCCTTCGTGCAAAATACATGAAGTTGGCTGCTTTTTAAAAAGGGAATGGCTATAACTACGATGGTGTAGCAATTTGTGCAAAGTTGGTAAACCCAAACCAAGTGCTAGCCATACTTATAAAATCTCTAAAATAAATGCATAGTTATAGAAAATGGCTTTATGATGAAGATGAAGGTAACGATGAAATTAAGTTGGTTGTAATGACTTGGAAAAATACTATTAAAGACGATTATGATAATAATGCAAGGCTGATATGAGGCTTTTCATCTTTTCACGAAGCAAAAAAAACATACTTAAAAAGTTCTCAACCCTTTTTTATTGCAGACCATAACCACGCGAATCTTTTTTATTATTATACAATTTTGCAATAAGTTAAATTAATACTTCCATTCTTTATCTAAAATGTAAACACATTTATTTTGGCTTTTGCCATTTTGGGTTTTTCTTTTGGAAAGAAAAAAGAAGATGAAAGTAATTTGGTTATTTATAAGAGATCTCTGTGAAGTGGTGGTGGTGGTGCTGTTGTGTCTGCAATTTTCACAAATTAAGAATAAATAATTTCAAGAGCAATCATTGCAACCAACAGTTGTACTTCTGAAAATAATTAATTATGTAATGTGTTCTCATAAATTAGCAAAGCATTTAAACGGTCTGGTTTTGGTTGGTTTTTGGCTTGCAACCAACTTGTTTTCCTTTGATTCCCAAGTGGACTAAACAGTTCAACATGGGCCCATCGGAATACGAGCAAAGCTATCGAATATAAAAATGCATAAATAAAGAGCTCACACATCTCTATAAAATCTTGAATCGTCCATGTAGTCCATTTTGTTGCAAAATGTACAATGTGCTCAAAATCCCAGTGCCAATTTTCCATTTCAATTGAGGGAAATTTGCAAAGTTGTTTAGTCCTTTATACTTTCACGAAAATGTGAACATAAAAAATGTGTGTGCACCCATAAAACTCGTAACTGTCTGAATTCTGAATTTAAAAGTTTTTTCGGTTGTTATTTTGAGAAGAAAAAGGGTGTGATTAAGGAGGAGTAGTAATAATACCACTGTGAGAATTCGTTTGAGCAATTTGTGTCTTTTATATGACAGGTTTTATGCGTAAAAATATTTACTGGTGGAATGTGCCTTTTGTACACTGGTGATGATGATTATGGCTGGGACGACGACAAAATGAAAGAAGCGACCAGCTCGTCATTTTTTACAGCAAAAGGATGATTTGATGATGACCATGATAATAAATATAATAATGGTTATTTATTGTTGTGTGGACGTTTATGAGTAAAAAAGGTGATTGTTCCTTCTTGATAAGTGTCGAAAAGTAAATGACGCACAGACTGAAAGGCATTTTTGGACTGCAAAAACAGGACCGTTTGCATGGTTGATTTATGCAGTTTTTATTATGCAGCTACATTCCTGCTGGGCCTAAAAACTCTAAAAAATTAACTGTAATCAAATGAGGATTCCAATTTTATGCATGTTTGCGAAAAAGGGGGAGAATCTAAACTGTACAATTATTTTTGTTTAAAGTGGTTTCGCTTTTTTCAGAAGCTTGTTTTTCTGTCAACCCACCAAAATATCAAACTTTTCAGAAATTATTTCCAAATTAAATTGTTCATAAAGGAACTATACAGCAGGCCGACATTTTTATTGGTATTTATGATACCATAAAATTGTTATTTGAATAAAAACGATTTACCTACAAGAAGTAAGTTACGAAAAACTTCTTCGTTAAAAGTTTTTTTTTGCTAGTTTCTGTTATTTATAATTCCCTTTTGTATTTGCTTGTAATTCATCCATCAAATTAATTTTTAACCTAAACCTGACATTTTGATGGTGATCATTACCGAAGTGACTTTAACTGCTTGTATGTTACCGAACTGTCAAAAGAATTTTTTATTTAAGGAAAGCTATTTTGATGACCGCTGAAGCAGAATTCGCAAAATTACATGCAAGTTTTTTCTCCTGCAAAGCCAAAGTGAAAAATGTTGTCCTGTTCTGATGCTAGAATTAACAAATGCATTAAAAAGCCTTTTTCTCTTCTCGTAACGTCTCTGAACGCAGCTCTGTAAACAGGTCGTAAACAACATAGGAAAATTTGAATATTTGGAAGAGCTAATAAAACCACGGAGGAGGTTGTTTGTCTGATGATGAGATATTTGCCAAAAACATTGGCATTGTTGCTGGCTTGTTCTTTGAAGAAAACATTACCTTATTTTGACATTGTTGGGTTGTGGTAGGTAGTCACACGGTTATTGTTTTAAGGATTTATGTTCTCGATCGTAAATCGTAAAAAAGCAAACAAGTTCAGGTTGATATACTTTGATAAAAAAAAAAGGAATGAACTGCTCATGTAACTTTTTTACTTTGTGGGAGTTGCATTTTTATTTATTGAATCTCAGCGATATCATTTTCTTCCGACCCGACCAATGAGATTATATGACAAAATGAGTTTTAAAATATAAAGTGATAAGTTTGTAAATGATCGTATAAAGAGCCACCGCTCCTAATTATTGAGAAAACCTGAAAGCAAAGTAATAAAACTCAAACAAGTTAATGTGATTCCATATTCAATTAATTTCTATCAGCCACTACTATTATCATCCCAGATAATACATCAGTGGACTGTCGACTCAGTCTGTAATTAAATTAAAATCATGTATTAAAATCAACTCCGTTAAACTCAGAATTTATAAAATTATGCTGCACCGGCACCAATGTAAGAACAAAAGGAAAATCCTGTCGCGTTAAAACTAGATGTAATCTAAAACCAAATTAAGTGTCTTGAATATATTCTTAGATAAGGGAGCATCCAGACTCACATATATTTCTTGAATTATCTAAATGAGCCTATTAAAATCAGCAATTGTGGATCATTAGAAGCAAGCAAGATTTTATGCATTTTTTGAGAATCTTAATCCATATAACTAAACTTATAAAGACAACCCTTTAAGCGGACTTGTTTTTTATTTTAAAAAAGTCTCCATTTCAAACAAATCTACTTATTCACACAAACTGAACCAAGCCAAGAAAGAGACATTCAGATAAGAAACGAATGAAAAAATGAACTTTAGACTCCAACTCTCAAAATTCTCTTGCTCGAAAAAAAAACTGTACACAAGCTATTAACTACTTTCCACTGGGGCAGAAAACAAATGTGTTTTCAGTTACATCATATCTCCTCTCATCATTATTGCCGAAATGAACACAGACCATAAACTGTCTCTGTGTATATGTTTTTGAGTTCCCATCCAAACTTTAAACTCTTTCAGTTTGGCATAGTTCCTAGGACATAAAAGACATAAAAAAATAGTTTCTTCAGTGGAACTCATCCCATCGTCGGAATACGAAAAGTTATGTATGAATCTACGTATATTTATTATCGTATGAAGGAAAACACACAGAAAATGATGAGGCTGATGATATGATGACTACTACAAAAAGAGTTCTCTTGTAAAGTGCTTGTTTGCTCACTGGCTTATAAACATATTTAACCATCATTGCATCGGATCCTAAAACACGAGTACGCAAAAGGAACAGGAAAGCCTAAAATACAGTTAAAAAGCTGAAGTGTAGACAAGGGAAAGACATTTACTCGGGCTTTGGTATGCGTAAACTTTTCATCCTCATTGATAATGTTATTTTTATAAAAGAAAAAAGTTTATTTTCTGCTCCTTTTCCTCGAGAAAAAAAGTGAGAGCAAATGCCACCACCAGCTTTTTTAACGAAAGTTTTTTTTAAAGAAAAATTGTCTCCCGTTCTCTTCTCTGTAAGTATGCTTTTGATGACTAGTGAACATTTCCCTTCCGTTTTTCTCAATTCTTCAGCCAGCAAGTCAAGTGAGAAGTATGTTCCTTCGCCATGTGTCTATATGCCTATTTATAAGATAAGTAAGTGAAGCTGCTATTTTAACGGAGAGCGAGCCACTTCTGAGATTACGCCAGAGTGACGATAGCTACCGATAAGGAAGACACACATTTATCTTAAACACTGATGATCTTCCTTCCTCCTGTCGAACTGAGAGGAAAATAAAACGTTTGATCTTTCAAGTTTAAAACTCAGTTTTTTTTTGTCTTGTTGGTTGCTGACTGACTTCTTTCCCCCTTCTGGTTCATCAGATGTATTCAAAAAGTGGAGAATACGAGACGAGAGAAAAAAGAGAGGAGCAAGTATAAAAACTCATCGTGAAATGATGATGATGATCATGACTTTTTTCTAAACTTTTATAACCTCTCATCATCCTCTCGTGTTTATTATGGTCTCCCACACACTTCTCTCTGAGTAAGTATATCTAATGACTTGAGAGAAATGATGATGACTTCAGAACTGAAATGTTTGAATATATATACAGAAATCCACTCATCATTTCATCTCATCATATTATCTCAATTTTTTATTCTTCTTGTTTTAAGTTGTCGGCTTGGGTTTTGTATATAGGATTAAATAAAAGGATTAAATGTAAATGATAATATGAATGCGATGACTATGACTCTGATGGGATGTGATGGCAAGAAGTTAAGAAAAATAAAAAAAGCTGAAAGAAAAGAGGACAAGCTTTTTACTAATAAGCTGTCGGATGTACTTGGGTTGTGAAAACACTAGAGCTCGAGTTAAAACATGGCTATCACATTAACTGATCACCGTCATCAACATATTATCCTTATCGGCATGTGTGCATATGTTTAGCCTAACAAGAGGCAAAAGTGCCCGTTAAATAATGCAGTGAGCAAAAAAGCCATCATTTATATCTTTGTGTGTGGCATATGAAAGGACACTCACTGTTTGGTTTTTTTTTCATGAAACCGAAACACAGTATGGTCATAGCTGTTGCATTCGAGGTTGAAGAATATTTAGCGAGAAGGATTGTGCAAACATAATTTGCAATTGAGAGGGGGACGACAAGATTGACAATAAGAGCTTGGATCAAAACCACATACGACTATTATGAAAATGTGCTTATATTTATACCTATATATGAGGTACTAGCATCGCATCCCATATCAAATATTTGTTTCTTATCAATTGAGCTGAAAAGGTTAATTTTTCAGTCTCTTTTTGGTCTTCATTAAGAGCCGAATTAGGCATCTTTATTATTATTATTTTTTTGGCTAGCCCCAGCAAAAAGCTTCAACAATATCACAATGGGAGGTTGAGGTTATAAATGGTTCTGAATGGGAAGGCGCTTTACTCTTGGAAGTGTGAGCACGAACTTATCATATCAAATACATATACATATTGAATGGGCCAGAGTTCTAAAGCTTCATTGTAAGGAGTCACAGTATGTGCGAGTGAGCAAGGAATATAAAAAAGGAGAATAAGAAAAATGGATTTTGCTTCGGTGAGTGTGTTTGTGTAGGCAGGCATGTATGTTGTGTGAAGTTGTCCTTATCCTAATGGAAATGGTGCATAGAGAGAGAAATGAAAGAGAGAGACATACACATAAAATGCAAAACGAAAATGCAACCTTTTGTTTTCACAGCACGAACAGATGTCTTCACTTCTATAAAGCTGTGTGACTGGGGCTCTCTTCTTCCAAAGGCCGGGGAGTTTGTCGTTTTTTATTATCGAATGAAGACAATAGATAAGGATAGGGATAGATGACTATGCAAAATGTAAATATTTTTTTGACTACGCAAAATGTAAATGGTTTTGGAGCTCTATCCAACACAATTTACCTCCTTCGGTTCTTTACTTCGTAAATGCATATTTTCATTTAGGAAGAAAGTCTGATCAAAATCATGTGCATCTTTTTTTTTGCTTGCAAGAATATTGTATTTCATGAATATTTTTAACTTGCAATTTTATGAACTGATTAACTTTGCTTGATTTTCTAAACACACTTTCTTAAATAAAACCCTGCACGGTAAAAGTTGATGGAGAGTGAACTTGGTTTCACCCGGATAAAAATAAATTGTGAAGAAACAAGCCGACTGCCGACTTTGATTGTAATTTACTTCTTGTTGGAATGCTGAATGTTGAAGAGCTCATCATCCTTTTTTAAAGCTGAGGCACGCTGACAGGTAGAACAGCATTGCTGATAGGGAATTGATATCTGTTTTTATTTATGTTTTCTTGCCCTCCGGGCGCACTAAAATGGATGGGGGATGATGACGGGAGTAATAAAAAGTGAGATTGATTGTGATGTTATTTTCTAACTCAAGGAAATAACTTTGATGGCTTTGTCCCCAATTTCATTCGTGGTTTTATCAACAAAAAAGTTCTGGGGTGAAAAGACGAGCTTTGTCTTGGCTTACTTTTCTGATGTTCTTACATAATACAAACTCATGTATGTTTTGTATAAGCACCCGGTGGACAAATTTTTGTTACTTCTTTTCTTCAGAATAAACAGTCATCAGCATCACTATCACCATGTCATGTCCAGAGATGAAAAGAAAACAAAGTCGTTACAATTTTTTTATTACAATGCACCTCATCCTCCCAACCAAATGCTCACTGTGTATCCTCCCTTCACACCAAATTGACCACCACCATCCTCCTCCTCATCATCATCCAAAACTTGTTAACAAATTGAAGAAACAACTCCTTGATCCCAATATCATAATGATGATTAAACACAGCCAACCCATTATCACACAGTCAGTCAACAATGAAGACGGATCTATAATTGTCAGCTACAGGAAAAAACGAAACAATGGAAAAGAATGGAAATAAAAATACCTAAAACAAGTCAAGCATAAGCACATTTT
>JAQGAI010002812.1:0-11663 GCA_034696905.1 Lepidocyrtus violaceus
TCTACAACTGGAGTGTACAAAATTTTGAAAAACATTCACACGTTCTCTAAAAATTGCAAATTAAATCTAAAAATTGTTCGTTTATGCATACCATATGCATAACCCCACCACCACCATACAAGACCCTTAAATGGATTAAGTTTTACCACATATCGCTGTTCTAAGTGTGTAATAAAGTTTTGTATGCCATGCTCCATTATAGAATTTTTCTGGTGTTTTACAATACATAAATGCGCAGAGCTACATTTATGAACAAATGAATCAGAGAGTTTTGCTATTTCCAACTGCATAAAATAAAACCACAAATCGGGTTAAATTATTTTAATTTGATAAACAGGAACTACTAGCTAAATTGTCAACTCATATTTTCAAAACATGACTATAACTTTTCCTCCCGAAATAAGGGAAACTTCCATAATCATAATCATAATCAGAGGTTGTATTCAATACCAACAAATGACTTCCTCATGGTTGATTAACAGTTAGCTATCAAATCATATCAGCAGCCACAGAGCCAGGTCTTTGTCGCGAAAGTGCAAAGCGTACATCTTAAGCACAAACAAAAGCTTAAAATAAACTCGCAAAAACAATCATTCAATTTACCATTTGGGTTCATCATGTTTTTTTCTTCTTCATTTTCAGACCACTTATCATCCGCGAGCCAGGAGAAATCTCGTGCCGATCTTCCCTCCACTCACAACAATGCCAATAGTCATCATCAGTATTCTTCTTCTTCATCATCAGGGGCTCAGCATGGCACGGGCGACCCACGCCGTCGCCTTTCATCGTTCCTTCCTAAATTTAAGGTACTTGCTACTTGCTTAATAATCCTTCCCTAGCATCCATCCACGTTATTACCTAAAACGATGATAGGATGAATTCCCCCCATTCATTTCGTAAATTCATTGATCATCCGTAGAAAAAATATACAGATCCTGCACATAACAGCTAGACAAACTGCACACGTGCCAAGATAAGGGAAGAGTTTTGTGCCACAAATCAGAGCATCACTATTATTTTAACTGAGTCAGACCCAGAGAGTAGGGAAAGGCCGTCATTAGTAAAAGAAACAACACTAGAGAATGATGTTAAGAGCGATGACGTACATAATTTTACAGTCTTTTTCATACCTTTAGATTAACAGCTCCAGTTAGTTATAAGGCCCATCGCGGCAGGTTAAAAGTCAGTCAGTAGGCTTAAATAGCTTATCAGAACTTCAAGAAGAATGTGTACTTCCTACGATTTCAAAAAAAAGATGATAGTTCTTGGTGATAGTGATGGATGATGAGATGAACTTGTGTAGAGCATTTATAACTAGAGGAAAAACAGGAGTCATGCAGGCGTGTATCATAAATTCTTTACAAGAATATTTCTAAATCTAGCACTATAAAAATTTAGCCAAACTTTGTATCAGTCAAGATAACATCTAGAGGTTTTTTCTAAATAGTATCCCTGCTCGTGATAAGGATCCTTTGAGGTATCTCCTTCGAAAAAGTGCATTTCTTTTGTAGTTAGTTTCGTTTTAGAAAAGTTTAGAAAACTTGAAGAGCATGATATGTATGCATCCGTAAAAAACGAGTATTTATTTACCCGATTCTTCTCTTCACGTAGGCACTTGCTACCTGCTTTATTAAAGTCATAATTTGTAGAATATAAAATGCTCCTAATAAATCTGAAAAAAATAATAACAAGCTCTGGTTAATCTACCAAAAAATAGAAAAAAATGACCGCTCCCCGTGTGCCGTTCAAGAAATGGCTTAATGATAGGCTATAAAATAAGTATCCTTGAAGAAAACATTTTTGAAAAACTAGATGGATGAATGAACAACTAAAAAATTCCTTGATGTAATTAACACAAAACTGAAAAACTAATTGTACTCGGTAACACAAATAATCACGGGTTTTTATTACTACTATGAGTCGGGAACAAAGGAGTAGGTATTGATTTACGCAATAGCACCAATTTTAAAAAAAATATCTTAATGAATCATAGCATGACAGTTGTGGGGGTTCAGTTCAAGTCTGCATGTCTGATAATATACACTTTTGATGGTCTACACTATCAATCATCTCTACCGGCCGACGTAGATTCCTAATCCTAATCATTTTTGTTCTATGTGCTAAAAGGGATGCATACAAATGTGCATTCAATTTATCTATTTCAATATTATTTTTTATTATATTATTACAGTACAACGCAACGGCTTTAAATAACACGAGAAATGCGGAGAAAGATATCCTATTTTTCAATCGAGTGCCGAAGGTCGGGAGCCAAACACTGATGGATCTCCTTCAGCGTCTAGCCATTAGGAATGGATTTCAATTTCATCGAGATAGAACGCAAAAAGTAGAGACCATCAAGATGACCTATTACGAAGAGGTGCCATAAAGTTTTTTTTTAATTGATAATTTTATTATTCTACCAGCATATGCCTACTGAAGCTCCGTTTCCTATAAAATATTATCGTGTTTACTCATCATATAAATTGTTTACTTCTGAACTTCTTCTTGATGCTTTTGAATGGAATAGTTTGAAGAAATTAAATCCTTTGATCCTAATCATCTCTCTAATATTCTGTTTATGATGCTAACTTTTATTGCAGAGTCGACTTGCCACGATGGTCGATATGTTTGCCGCGCCTTCAGTCTACGTAAAGCACACATGCTTCAGTAACTTTAGTAGGTTGGTTGGAACGACTTATTAAAATAGAAATAAATTATTCGAACTTATTGAATTCAGTGAAGGAATTTTAACAGTTTGCTTTATTGCTTTTTATGCAAAAAAAACATTCCTTTTTTTTGCAGAAAAAAAATGTTGTAAAGTTTATGTAAAATACATACAAAGATTAACTTCTATTTTGAATTTTTCAGACATGGCTACCCAATGCCCATTTATATGAACATCGTTAGGGATCCGATAGAGCGTGTAATTTCATGGTTTTACTATATTCGTGCGCCATGGTATATTATCGAAAGAAAACAAGTTTTTCCGGAGCTTCCACTGCCCCATCCCATGTGGTTGAAAAAGGTATCCAAGCAAGACGAATACGATTCCAATGCGATCCCAATCACATTATACGTTCTCAAGAATCTATAGTTTAATATTCGAAAAGCAAGCTAAATTAATTTAATTAATTCACATTATTATTACATTCGAACTAGGATTTTGAATCGTGTGTACTAAGCGGAGACCGAGAATGCCTCTTTGTCCCTGGTGAATATCATGATGGAGTGGGAGATCACAGAAGGCAAACCATGTTCTTCTGTGGACACGATGAGAAATGCGTGTAAGTTGTCAACTTCTTTAGGATTAATCTCTTGCAAGTTTTATGCTGACCTTGTATCATTAAAATGATGTCGAAACTGGCTATATATAAAGAGGAAATGAGATCCACTCTCGAGCTCACTCCGAAAAGTTGAAATTCGACATGATAAGATAAACGAGAAGTAATCGTGTTTTACATTCCCCTTTCAACTAATATGCATGAAATTAGATATGTCTGTGTAGTAGACTCGTAAGATGATGCTTCATCCATGTATGTACCTTGTTTTCCTGCCTTGTTAACTCTGTATAAAATTAGCTATACACGTGTCTATTCTATACACATAAAACTTCAAAACGTTTCATGGCTTGAATGCAAAAATTAAATTTTCCTTTGCAAAATGATGTTTTTCATTGATAGGGAATTCAATGGTGAATGGGCAATGCAAAGGGCCAAGCGGAATGTAGAAAAACACTATTCCGTGGTTGGAGTCTTGGAGGAAATGGATATCACCCTAAAAGTTCTAGAAAATTATATTCCACGATTTTTTACTGGGGCTGCACAAGTCTATTATGGTAAGTACTAAGCATCACTACTTAAACTAGCAAAAATTATTGTTCTCGTAGGTTTTCCCCCAAAAGCAACTTCAATTTACATGTGGATGTTTTTATATCTTCTTTATCTAACATGTATACTCGCTTTACTTGATTAAGATCGTCGTTCAAAAGTTGTGCCATATTTGGCACAGCAGCCTCTCTGCTCTAGTCTGTCAAATTGCGCCAAAAGACAAGTCTACTAATTTTTGGTTGTAATTTCTAGACTATAATTTTATATTATTTCTTCCTCAAAAACTATATTTCTCTCTCTTTCAGATAACGTATCATCAATGGTTAAAATTAACAAGAACATGTACAAGCCCCCTGTTTCAGAGCAAGTGAAGAACATCCTGAGACAAAATTTCACACGGGAGATTGAGTTCTATGAGTTCTGCAAGCAGAGGCTGCATATGCAGCATGCAGCTATAAATGACTTGTGATGCGATCTGATCTATTTTGAAATTTAAGTTACTTTTTTACTTATACCCGGTTTTGTTTTAAAAATTTTCCCATTTCAACAACGAAGAAATAAGAGCGAAATATATTTAATCAGATAACAGACTTCAGTTCCTCTACATTAAGATAAGGATTTTAAAGCACTTCCTCTCTTATAAGAAAGAAAACTCTCCTGAAATAGCTATTTTTGGGTATTTTTAGGGAGCCATGATCTTAATAAATGGTACGACTATGCATAGTAGTTTAACGGAATTGTTTTAATAATTTATGTACTCTGAATGCGATTAATGAATGTTTTGTAGTATTATTAACAAGCGAATAGGTGAGTTTTATGTCAGTTGATGCATTTAATGTTTGTCGTAAAAAAATATAGGATATGTGCTCCCGAATTCCGATTTTTAAATAGTTTTGCACACATTGCTATATCCCATAAATATAGTCTTGCACCAGCAATTGAATGAACTACTAACTGAATTGAATTTGTATTATTGTATCGTATTAAAAATGTGAATAATGTTACCTATATGCGCAAACAATGTTGTGGAATGTACGAACTTCGCAAAACAAGAATCTTATACGCAACATGAGTTTTTATGTGTAAATTTTTTTTGTATTGAATTCAGTCATGTAAGTCTTTAAATACAAAAGTCAATAATGTATTACATAATTATAGTACTTCGTAATAAAAAATAAGTAATGTAAAGTTACCACTTATGCACTCACATTCCAAGGAAAATAAATGATGTTGGAAAGAATAACTTAATTTAAAAAGTAAGATGTACTAAAACGCATAAAATGTATCAAAAGTATTAAATTATAAGTAAGTAATTCGCCTTTTCTGCATAAAATCAGACTTCGGCAATGGGCCGGGGCGAATGGAGACCCAAAATACGATCGCTTAAAACTGGATCATGGAAGCTATCTTTGTGATTGGTGAGATCATCGTAAATAACTTGAAGTTGATAAGAGTTGGAGATTCGGCCTGGTTTTTTAGGATCCTTTGCTGTTAATACTTGTACGACTTGCCTGGATATAAGAATAGTAGACAAATTAATTATGTGTATCGTACATTAAAAAATTCTGTCTGAGGGCTCTTGATTTAGCTTACCGATGAAATGGAGGTATTCTATCACAAGTAGAAAATAATCCTCTGGTCGAATTATAATTTCCATTGGTTTTGGAATTCATCTGAAATTCTAGGTAGTATTTACTGTTGTTTTCTATAACTGTACAATATCCCAATCCTAAATTGACGGAAGTTGTCAGCATATCATCATAAATCCCAGGTTTGGAATATCGCTTCTCCTTCCCATACTTCTTTGCGCATGAAATCATTGCGTCCGCCAAAATATTAGGGAACTGGGATGGCTTTATTGCTCGACAGAGAATCTCATGGGAAGCGTGCATTGTCAAAGTGAAAGGATGGAAGATGTCTTTGTGTTCTGTTAGAATCGATAAAATCAATTTCATTGACTACTCGATGTGACTTACCTACTTGTTTTAATGAAGCAAATAATTGTTTTTTTTTCTACAATGACTCACCCTCTTGAGACCAACTCCCAAATGAGAAAGGGATGATACAGTACTTCCCTTTTGGTAGCATGACCGTGGTGGTAACACATCGTCTCTGTAGGCTCTTCACCAGTTTTACCAGTCTGATTAGCTTAATTGATTTTGGGGATTTATTGGTTTCAAACTCAAATACTGAAAACCCTATATCTGTCAGCATCACGTGTTTCCGAGAATTCCTACAAAAATATCATCTCATTATTACAAGAAAATATGACAACATAACATTCAGAAGGTTATTTAATAACTTTTCATTTTGTTTTATACCTTTTGGAATTTTGATACAAAGATATGTCAACTTCACATGTTTTCTCCTCGCAAACTACCTCAAACAAAGGTTGACAATCGGGATCGGCAAATGGTGGTAAAATACCATCAATACTGTATGTGTTCCATCCCTGACGAACTTGGCACACATCCATACACGTGAAGTAACTGCAAACCATAATTACATGGGATATTCATGATTAAAAACTGCCCAACTAAAATAGAACAATTAATGTTAATGTAGGTAAGTTGGTATTTTTTTTTAAACCTACCTCATAAACGTATTAAAACTCATCCAAAATATGCCTTCGTGAGACTTATTGGGAGAAAACTTTCTTCGCAAGGAGTCACTCCACAAGGACGAGTCATCACTCCACTCCCTTTTCCAACTGAATCTCCCCCAGGGATTACGAAGTTGAATCAGTCTGCCAATGCCAATAAAAAAATCCTTAACCGTTACTTTTCCCCATTATTTTTGTTTCGCTTTCACATCTTGATTAGCATCTTGCGTTTATTTAGGTATATCCATGTTATTACTTTTAGTCCCACTCCCACGATACATCTTATACTTACCTCGTTTTTTCATAGCACACAACCTGCAATATGGAGTATACATGATTGGCAACCAGCCCTTTCTCCTCATACATTTTTTCAATATTTCTGGCTGTTGTGATAGAGGCTCCCATGAGGAACCCACATGAGTAGAAAGATAATAGCCTCCCCCATAAAAGTTCACGATCTTCTTCAGATTTCTAAAAAAAAAAACGTGAGTAGATTGTTGGCACAATTTTTTTTTCTAGCAAAGAGCAAAACCCTAGAGTCGAGTGGAGTACCACGAAAATTGGGGTCAATTGAGAGATTTCTTACCAAAAATATACGTTCGGATACAAATCCAGTGAGATAATTTAGGCCATCCCAAATACTACCAGACTGCAAGGACTCATAGCTGCCATGCAGTTTCGCCATGGCTTTCTGTATGAGCATTACCCAAAGCTGTTTCTTTCGTCCGCACTACAAAAAAAACAAGTAAACGTTCTCTGCTATACAGTCAAATGCATAGCTATATATTACTGTTTTTTACTTACACTAGAGAAAACTAGTCTCTGGAAGGAATCACATGGGAGGAGATCATCAACTATAACGTCTTTCCACGTACCGTCCTTAAAAAGTCTTATCAGATAGGCTCCAATCTCGTTCGTCTCAGTGGTTCCTAATATTTTAGCTAGTAGCTCCTTCCGTTCCCCTATTAGTGCTAACGCTGCTACCAACCAGCAGTTTCCAACCGCTCCTGTTGAATTGTTAATAAAGCCTATAATGCAATGGTTCAGTCACTCGATAATCTTGACCCTGGCAAGGCTACCACAATGAGTCTAGTCATGTGTGTGCCCTACGTACCTTGACAGATGTCGGACGATCGAGGGTCGTCGATAATAACCCATTCTGACTCATTCCCCTTGATCCTGATCTGGTCCGGTCGAAGCCAAGCAGCTATTGACTGTGCACCTTTGAAAAACTGTTCTTCTTCTGCCAGTGAGCTCTGTACCGTTCTTGTTGATCCTTTGGAGCAGTACAACGAAGCTTTATTCGCTGGAAAATCTTCATCCACGAACTTCGTCCCCGTGGACAAACACTCCTGCAAAATCCCTTCATATTTCTTACTCACTCCGGAATTCTCTTTGTTTTCTTCATCTCCAGCTTGTGTAGTCTTCTTAGAAGGATGGTAATTTTTTGATACTTTCAATTGGTTTTTAGGTTTTTCACGGCACCTTATTCGGGCTTCTGGTTTTTCAGGTGATTTTGGAGGGCTTTTGATATTCTTCTCTGGAGATCGCGACAGAGCGACCCCATTAATTTTAATTTTATACATTTTTTGATTAGTAATTGAAAGACGTCTCACTTTTAAAGCTATCACCGTACGATCTTTTTATAACGATCGCCCATAGACAAATACCTTGTCATTCACCAGAGGAAGCACTATTTATACACGAGATCATGAAACGTCAAAAGAGCTTGAGCTCGACTGACGTTTTACTGTTTTTGTTGTCGTCCGGTACTTTCCTTTCTTCAAAATTCTACTGATTATTATGATGATTCACTCACATCAAAAGGAAAAATGTCAAACGTATTTACACAAGAAAATAAAAGATAACTAAGGGAGGGAGTAGCTCCAGTTTAAAATCATGTTTACAGCTCAAGTCTCTAACGATCTTTTAATCTAGAATGAACAATAAAACCAAGTTCGTCAGAACCACCTTGTCAGTTTTTTAGGCTAATTATGATTAATTTCTATGAGTAAAGTGCGGGGGATTCTCTGTTCTAAATCAAAGCCTCTTGCAGCCTGTCACTTCGTTGACACGTCAGTTCCAAACACAAAATAAAAATGCTGATTAATCCATTCAGGAGAAATGAATAGAACCCAACCCGTTGTGAAAACTCAAGATGTGTGTAACGTCGACTTCTCCACCTAATATCTAGACCTAATATATTTTATTCACAAAACAGACTTAATTGATTGTTATGTTGATGTGCCATGAAGTGTGCCATTAAGAACCACGAGGTTACGGCCGTTCCATTTACATGGTTCACTGCTACTACAACACTAGCAGTTCCCTGCATGCCCGAAAACGATTTATACTCAAGGAGGAAATGCCGAAATGAAATGAATTGCAGATTTTTGTTTGACAAAGGCGAAATGATGGTCTACAAAAACTGAAACTGGCATAACTGCGTTTACACCCTCGCCTGACACAGAATGCAACAATGAAATGGTTTTGATATCTATAAAAAACGCCAAGACGAGCTGCCGCATACTGTGCAAATCACTCCATCAACCGTGTATCGCCTCTCATAAGGTCTTTAACCTACCTGGACGGACTTCTGTCTATTTTTTATGACCATCGCATCGTATCGTACACAGCAACGTCTACGCTTTTTTGTTATTGAGTGCTCTGTGGCATCGTCGTGGGTTGTGTTAGCAAGTAAAACATGCCTCATGAAAAAATACGTTAGATTGGATATGGTCTGCTCCCCCTCATCTCACCTATCACACCCATCGTAATCATGACTTAAGACTTTTAGCCTTTATATTGTATTTGTTATTTGTATAGCCATTATTGCGAGTATCAAATACTGACATAAAATGACACTTGACCACATCCACTCCAAAGAAACACTGAATATGACTGTGAGGAAGAAGAGGAAAACGTCCACTTTAGTCTCTGGGAAAAAACCTAGAAGGATGTACCTAGTACCTACCTCAAACATATATTACTAACACTCCTGTACTTGTCGATTTATTAGTGTGGAGGGTCAGGGAACCCGTCATAGTAGGTGTATTTCCTTCGTAAAAAGATATAACTCTAGACGTACGTACCTAATTACCGGCTCTGAGAGAATGCGAATGCAATGTGTGTTCCTTAAGATTGTTAGATAAAGCATAAACAAGTTAAAGCTTACTTTATTTTAATGCTAAACAATAGCACAGTCACAGCCATGATAATATTATGATGAATCATTTTCCTGCAGCAGAAGCTACCTGTAATCGCCGTACCGTTACTTCCACTTCCGTTCGTCATGTCATGTGTCAGTCAGTCAGTACTGTAATCCGTGCAGAACACAAGTCATATGCGCTTTTGTATTGTGGACGAAGTTATTTAGGTATGGGAGGAATCGTACCGGGAAAAGTCGGTATACGCTTTAGTCTATTTGTTGTTTGTCACACTCAATGGATTTTAATATGAATGTTGGTTTAACCAAAAAAAAAACATGCCTAATACATCTCAGAAAATGCATATGCGTAGGTATGTTATCATTGCATTGATTTAGTATGTCTTTCCAGTGCAGACGAAAATTTGAAAACAGTATTTTCACAATAGAGCCATCAATGACTTGTACTATACTATATGACGTAGTATAACAAAAAAATTATAGTTAGTTTTTTATTCTGAAGAAAAATCTTAAATGTACAAATACGTACAATCTTAGTCAATGTTCCAATGCGGATAAAATATCCATTTCATTTCAAAATTATCCACCTGCAAATTAAATTAAAAATGTAGTCGTTCATGAAAATGTTCCATCAGTTTTGAACAAATCATTGGAGTGATGTTGGGTATGCATAGGTTTAAATGAAGAAAGATAACTGCATGAGTTATGACAGGAGAATGTCAAAGTCGATGGTAAGGCTAATATTTTTTAGAACGATAATCATCTTTAAACTGTGTACAGAATTTAGAAGTCAAAAAACGACCATATACAAGTAGATATCTTAAATACCTATAGATGTATGCCTAAATAATAAACAATCGCAAACTATTGAGAAAACTTGCGTCACAATAGTTAATTAATTAATTGATGTAGTTAGTAATAGTCTCGTCGATGTCAGTTCATGATTAGCTTTCGAATGACCTGCCTGTGAATGCCTTGACCTTTGACCCACTTTCAGGTAACCTGCATCGTCCATCTACGAACTCGTCCGAGATGTGGTCCATATAGCTATCTATTGCCGATATCAGAACTGAAAAATTCGCATCCATTCTCGAGATATCTGCTAACAGACAGACGGACAGACAGACTGACGGACGGGATCTTCTTACTAACCTGCGTAGCTACGCCGCAAGTTAATAAACGCAAAATGAATCCATGAAAATGTCGGGTTTCGTCAGCAGCAATGCATTTCATTTCATCTAACCGTTATAGTAAAACTCATAAAAATCAATGCTATCATTTTCAAGCGTACAAGAAAATGAAAGTAGAAAGAAAATGGGAGATTTAACGATTCACGTAAGCGTGAGATTCCAAACTTTAATTAGTGTAAGAATTATCACGATTGACGCAACTTTGCGGATACGGGCTAACTCAAAGCAATCAATATGCAATACGGATGAACGCTTGCTATCTCTTTTCAGTTTACTATCGTCATACACCGGATGCCTAAAAATATTCTTACGTAAATTCTCGTGTATTTTGGTTATACAGCTCAACTTCCAATGTCATTGTCTTATCGTCATAATTAAACTTCTGCTCCTTGTATCAAATCCGCAAGCAATTAACTATTTCCCGATCCGCTTCATCCAAATTCCTTTATGATTACGTCAGCACACTCATCGTCTGGGTGGCGATTTAAGATTCCACAGTAGACCCAACTCGCTTCATTTCTGTTCATACTTTTGTGCATCTAGCTCCAACAGGGAGCAGTTTTTTCTGTGTGGTTAATTGTTTAAAAGTGACATATTTTTAAAATGTGTTCCATCCGCCAACATTCGACGTTATTTTACCTTGTAACCATAATCTTAGCTGTAAGACGGATTGCTCCATAATTTCCCCTATATTTCTTGAATTTGGAAATTTAAACCAGTTAATAAGAATCATCTTATTTAAATATTTGCAGGCCTCCCATTTGCTGGGTACCGAGGCATCGAAAAAGGGGAAAGTTGTTGACAAACGCTGCGAAAGGGGTGTCAGCGTGGGTCCGGATGGCAAGGAAATCGACATAAGTATGGCAGTTCCGCTT
>JAQGAI010002813.1:0-11659 GCA_034696905.1 Lepidocyrtus violaceus
AAACAAGGTATATAGGATATTTTTTGAGGTATACAGTGTTATTCCCTTCAATCAGATAGTTGAGAATGTAATACTTTAATTACATTCCTCTTTATTGCTACGTAGAAATATGTGATTGTGTTTATGCATATAGCAATAGCGGTTACATTGTCATTTGCCGCAACCCATTCTGACTAGCATCTCCTATTTTTCAGTTACGGGGAAATGTTTGTAAAAAGGAGGAAGTAAATTCATAAATTTCTTAAAATAAAATTCCCATTTGCAAGAAGAAATCTTTAGTTCATCATATTTCTATTATGAAAGCTTTGGCTTAATAATTCTTTACTAATGCAGCTTCCCCTTGCAGTTCCGAACATTGCGTACGAAACAGAATCCATAAAGGGGCAATTAGTGGTTACGTAAAGGCATTTATTTCCCAATTAACACCACAACATTCCACGTAACGTACATACGTACCAAAGCAGCAGCCTGTAAGCTTTAAAAGTGGATAAGTAATATCACCACAGCTTTCAAAACTGTCCCCTTTAAAATGACTAAAGTCTTGCAGTTAAGTTTTCTCGTCATCCGACTTCATATTTTAATGATTTTTCTCATCCGCTAAATAATTCACAATTTAAGTACCTAGGCTGAGTATCTATCCACATTTTCACTCAGCAAAGCATATCAAACGTTCCTATTTTCCTATTCCCCAACCTCGTCCTCACGAGAAAGTTAAAGGAAGCCTGGAATGTTGTTAAAGTACTTATGAAAAGTACATTACCTTCCAGGCATCTAACTTTTAGGTACGCTTATAAACTGAAACCTTCCATATTATATGATTCATATATTATACTGAAATTAGATCTGCACTATTTAAAGATTTTACTTGTATAATTCTATAACTCAAAAGTCTTTCTTTTGAAGAACACTTTGCTCGTATTATTATTCCCGTGATAAGCCTATAAATGGGTAACCCACTTTGAGAAGCATCTTATAAGTAAGTACCTAGAAAATATGGCAGCAGAAGTCTTTCTTTGCTCTCTCTTCCTCTTACTGATTGAACCGACCATTTCCGTATGCAATATACCCTTCCTTTCTCCACCAGTCAAGTTCCAACTGCCAAAAAATTTCCTTCCTTCCCCTTTTACTCTTATACCTAAAGGGAGGTCCTACTTTCCCGTACTAGCATGTTTTTTTACTATGTCATCCTAAGTATCCTCATAATAGATAAGTAGCAATGATGCATGAGGATAGGGAAGGGGGACGAACTGGGGGAGTAGTAAACTCAAACTTGGGAGAAAGAAAGATGCTCACATTTTATGCGTTTCTTCAACGATAAAAAGGAGGCAGTGAGGAAATCACGAAAAAGAGCAGAATGTGTCGGCAGAATGTTTCCTTGGACATATGTAATGGAACGTATGCTCTGCTCCAGATTTGGATCACTGTGATAGACTTTATTACATACTGTCCACATTACACAATTCAATCTGGTGACACCCAATTGCTTTCACATCAAATCAGACACAATGAAAATACAAAATTTATTTCTCCAAACGAACCTTAGCTTAGAAATTACTAGACGATTGAAAATCCAAACGACCGGAAAGAGACAATATTCTGAGGGTCGTGACTTCAAAGTGTATATTTGTAAATAGTGAAAGAATTAGTGAAGGTAGAGAAACTTTCTTTTTTCCAACTCACAAACATTGATTTCAAAATATTCCAGTTTTTTTTTTAATTTAGAATACGGGAAACTACGGGGATCTCGCAATCCATCCACAGTAAGGATTTTCCTCATTGTCCTACAAAGAGTGACGAAAGGAATCTAACGAGTTAAGTAAGACTATACAAGAGGGGAACTGTTATACTGTAATAATGAGTATTATTGTCAGTTACTCAAATAAATGTAAAACTACCAACATTTTTAGACTAAATTCTAACAACGTAAAGTAGTTGATTGGTAAAGTGATAATATTTCATGCATTACATACTTTATCTAAATGAGGTATAGGTCCTAACATAGCAAAGAAAATCCGTTCATATCTCTTTTCGCAAACAGAATACCCTATTGAATCGTTGGAAAAGTAAGTAATTCCAATTCCTTCCCACTTTTGGCCTCGTTTCATGCTTTCTCTAGAATAAGAAATGACTGAGAGACATGCTAACCAGGATGCTACCATATAATGCTCAACTAATGTTATAATTTGATACATTAAAGAAAAAACTAAAAAAATAGAGTAACACAGAAAGTGCATTGACGCTGGAAAGGAAATAAAAAGTACCACGAGAACTATCAAAACGAAACTCACAACACCGTCAGTTTGGTTTTCACCAAATGATAAAAGCGAGAATGTGTATGATACACGAAACTGAAGAAGGATAGGGTATTGGGGAGTATTCCCAATTTGTATTGAGCGGTTACACGAGACTAGTCGTAACCTAAAACTGAAAGGGTGAAAAAAAACTTCATATTTGCTAGCGTTTTCTACAATGTGAAAAGTAACACTGGAGCTGCTGCACGGAATTACTGGGATATACTGCTGAAAGCTTACAAAACAACTGGAATACATGATGGAGTTCGGGATGGTATTTTTTTAGTTACGTCGTGTCCAACTAAATTAACTCTACTTATGATACCTGTCCAAAGTACTCTGTTTTATGCTGCCTCCTTTGTAAAGTTAATAAATTGCAATAAGATTAAAGCAAATGGCTATTAGGTGGATTGCAGATATGAGTGAAAAGGGGGATCTCCTAAGATCTCTTAATTAAATATTGCGGATAATTAGTCAAAAGAAAATATTAGCTGTCGGCAGTTTTCAACTAGCTTTCGCTATCCCTTGTCTTGCCTGTATACCAATTAACTCATTCTAATTCAATTGAATTATTTGCGTTTGCGACAGTGCAGAATGCTGCAAGTACCCATACCCATGTATGTATTTCATGGACCATGTGCCAAAGCTACAACTAACGATTCTGAACCAGTTGTAACGAAACTATTATGAAGCCTAGCTGTAAGATATACAGCCTTTATTTGTAATCAATAAATTTCAGCCTCATTGGAATCCGAAACCTCCATGATTTAATCTGAATTCCTGGGCTGATCTGAAAATTCACTCATATGGAGCTTAATAACAAGAGATATGAATGTATGTATACAACAGGAGAAGGGTATTATATACTATTACGTAGTGAATCTGCCAAAACATTTTATTAATAAAAGAATTCCCGCTGCGTAGAGGGACAATGGCAAATTACGAGAGTTCACTTCGTATCCTATCCAATCTCATTTAATATTTCGACGACCCACTCATCACTGACTCCCGGAACAACGACGGATAATAAGGACATGGAAATGGAAATACAGGATGGAGAAAGGCATGGATCAAGGATTCCCTTTAATCTTATACAAATAAAAGACTTAAAGAGGAAAGGAAATACTTGAAATCCAACAAAATACAACATGTTGGAATATCCTCATGCATACCATGGGAGGTTCTTTCATTCGCACACAGCGCCATAGACCCTTCAACCAAAAGTAGTTTCCAACAACGCGATGGATTTTCGACATTTATTATTATTATCATCATCTCGAATAAAATGAGGATCAACGAGAACTCATCCTCAGCTATAAAACATAGTAGTATTATGCTAAAAGCAGAGTTCTCTAGTTTAACTCATTCAATGAGTCTTGCTGGCCAGTTCCATAGAACGAGGGAAACTTCACTTCAACACTTTCTTTCCTTCCCTTGCAGTGATATACGAAAAACTTCGTTAATATCATTGCTGAATAAGAATAGGGGTTCAATATCCAATATTGCTGCTTTTCCACGTAATCCTACTACCGAAAATTCCTAGAAATCCTTAATGACCTCGGTATAATATGCGCTGGATCAACAAATGAAAAAAAATCTCGAATTCTCTTCACTTCATTAGTTAGATCCGGAAGCATAATATTGACATTCCTGAACTTGTTTGAGAGCATACATTCGAGCTACAAGTTATGCCAGCTATTCAGATCCATAATTAGAAACTAACTTTATTTCCAAATACTGCACAGCAGTTTCAATCTGCTTATCCTAAGCTGCTTCCCATAGTTAAATAATAAACTACGGTATTTTTTTATTAAAACTCTTGTAAATTTTTGTGGACTGCCTTAGTATGACCGATTCAGCGCAACAGTCAGGACTTTTAGTTTGATTAGTCTCCAAAGTAGTTTTCAAACCGTTGCATTAAATTCCATGTAGAGAAGCTAGCTTATATATAAATAACTCATTGTCAATATACATACCAACCTACATATATGTAGGCTGATTTTTTGGAAACCCAGCCACATTCAGCTACATATGACTGACTTAAAAGTACACACAGCGGATGGTATGTAACAGTGTATACTATAGTTTGATTATTTATAGAAACTAATAAATTAGGCAACTACTTTGAGTAAAATGGTTGTAGAAACTTTCCCTCCAAGCTACTTACTTTCACTTCTATACCATACAGTAACTTATTATGACATATGATATGCAAATACTTACACATGTATACATCCGTCAGTCTCCCTTAAGGAAAACTTGACAAAGTACCCGACAAGCACGGCACACTCCTATAGCCTGTATAACATCATCAGCGGAACGCAATTCATTCCCATCAGGAGAAACTACAGAAAAGATATCCCTGCCACAGTCTCATTCTTTCCTTTCCTTTGTTTCTACAAAATTCTCTACCGAGCAGCAAAGCAAAAGTTTTACAAAGTAAAGCTCATGACGAGGTTGTTTCAGAACAGGACACAATCTAGAATTTTATACAAGGCTTGAGTGAAGTACAGAACAAGAGCAGATGACACGAGAAGATTGTTACAAAAAAAACTGGAGACTGTATGCATAAAAAGTAACGAAGGGACTGCGCCGAGGAACAACTGTAAAAACAATATAT
Organism: Lepidocyrtus violaceus; assembly: GCA_034696905.1. Lineage (NCBI taxonomy): Eukaryota > Metazoa > Arthropoda > Collembola > Entomobryomorpha > Entomobryidae > Lepidocyrtus > Lepidocyrtus violaceus. Next base: position 4,912 of record JAQGAI010002813.1, read on the forward strand.
TACCCATGTCTGAGTCTACATCTTCTAAAAGTTGCATTACAAATATCAACCCACACACACAAGACAAGACAGTAGAGATGGTTCATTAGTTTTTACAGTAGGAGCACAAAGCAATACAGCGCAATGGTAATTCCATGCCAGTGAAAGTCCCAGAAAAAGCATGGCACTGGGAATGCGGAATTAAAGTGTTGCGAGCGTAAGAGCAGTATCTTTTCTATAGGCCCATCAGCAAAGTCAAACTTCTTTTTACTGGACCATGTAAATTCACTCTTTCTCCTACAATTTTCAATACACATCCATACAGACTACTAATGTTAATGTCTATATAGTTGGGACAAAGATCAGTATAAAATGGGAATAGACATTGTCAACTTGAGTTAGTTGGTAAGTAATTGGGAGCAGAGTAAAAATACTGCTACCATATAAAAAACGTGGATTCTGTCCGAAAGCCACTCATGTTAAGTAGGTAGGTAGTTTGAAACAAAGGTCACACGTGGGAGTATAGTTTCCAAACAATGCTAATAATGAGATGAGCTTTTAATTTCTAGCATTATTAGGGCTAGTCTACAACTCCAGCAGACCGGCAATAACACAGGGAAGTTGGGGATAGAGGTCCCATTCAAAGAAGACGTTAGTTCCAGAGGTAGTTTAGTTTTAAAATCATGTCCAAGTCTAATCTGACTCACCGAAACTGGATGGCGTAAGCAAGATTTGTAAAATCTTACACGAATTTTGTCTTGTTGAATGACAATAGGAAAAGCTGCATAGCTATACCATAACCATAATAGACGTGGGTTTGCGTTCGGGTTAACAGTATCTGGTTGAGACGCCCAGCCCGTATACATGATATCAATGGGACCAACTGTATCAAGCACATATAGAGTGATCCCGGTTTTTTATATGGTTTTTAAAGCAGCCCTCATTTCCATCCCAGCATTAATCGTTCCATCTTACCCCCACAGACGACTCCCATTATACAAGAGTTATTTATATCCCAGGATGACTTGAAAAGTTCGGATATTTTCATGAGAAAGAAAATTTGTCACTGCCACCAACTCACAATGACTTTGCCGACACAATAATATGTCATCCTAATGGGGACGATAAAGTCAAATCATACGTAAAACTCTCCTCCGTGAATAGTTAAACGCTGGCTGGAAGGAAACTCAGCGTTAAATATGGAAGAGGAAGGATAAAAGAGAGAGAAAACTCATCATCATAATTTCACCCAAGTCCCTGACACAGCAATAGAAAGCAAGAACGTGATGGGCATGTTCGGTTTGTGAAAAATCTCTTCTAAAAAATGTGACGATAAGCATGATTTGTAGAAAAGTGAAATGACTTGTAAGGCCAAAAAAATTCAATCCGTTTAAAGTATTATTTGATTATGACAGCTTTAATCGAAAGGCCACCTATACTGTTCCTCGTGACTATGTCGATATGCATGACCCATTTTCTAAGTCGCAGAGGAACTTTACAAATCCTCGATTCCCATATGGCGTTCCAGTCACATACATTATTATGTATATCCTACATATTATATCATTTTATTATACATCCTTGCAAAATTATAAACCTCAATAATTCTTACGGATCCAAAATTCTGGAGAAGCTGAACAAGGGAAGAAGAAAATGGGTCCCGGATGAAAGGAGCCCACTTTGCTGTAAGCCCTCAACCAAAAGCGTGAGAAAACTTTTGTTGTGTGAAAAGTTGGAAACTTTTCCATGTGCATATACATATAAAATATACAAAAGGATCTCTCTTCGTCCCCCCTCTTGTGATTGTTGTGATCCACTTTGCCCCGTAAACAACTACAATGCTCTCTTTTTCAGTTTAGTTTCGCAATCGGCCAGCTTTTCGACAACGTGACAAGTAGATAATGATTCTAAAGCAACGATATAGACATTCCTATCACTGGAATATAAGTTTTATAGTCAACTCCAATTTTCTCAGACTAGGTTCAAGACCATGAAGGTCGGAAACGGAGACTATGCCCGACAGGAAGTTCGGCGGATGAATAATATGAACACAATGAATTGAGCCCGTCAGTCAGTCCAAAGGTTTTGTTTTGCATACGTAGACGTACTACATATATCTACTATCTACGTATTTATCTTTCTTACTTGGGGTGGGAACAAAAGAAAAGGTTTAAGACAGATCACAAACAACAAGATTCAACCTTTAATGAATAAGATGAATAGATTTAGCTTCATTGTCCGGATTATCAATTTGCTCATCTTTCAGTCTTTGAATTGTCTCAGCCTCAGATATAATGGAGAGAAGCGACAAGTTTTAAAGCCTAGCTCAAAAACGAAATTTAACAAAACATAACATTCCAACCCAACCAAAGCTATCATTAGCCTTCTGTCTCAGATTAGTACAAGAAACAAAACATCTCAAATAGTATTAATACTAGGTATTTATCAACGTGTATTACGAATTCCACTTTAAAAACATACTGACTTTTCCCAGTAGTATCATCTTCGTCATCGTCATTTTTACTATTATTGCTACTATTGAAATCAATTCCCGGAGATAATTCATCCGCCAAAAATTCTTCCCTCCCACGGTAAGTTTTCTCTTAAAAAGAATTAGAAAGAACGAAATATTTTATTTCTTCCTTCCTTCCCTTTGTAATTTTCTCTGCGAAGGATCAGTGAGCCCCATTTTAGTTAAGCTTTTGAGTGAAAGCTGAGTTGACTTACTGATCAGTATACCTAATAGAAGTAAAATTCAATGTATTCAATACACTCCGGACCAACTAATTCTATCTATTCCGGAAAATCCTTAAAAAAGATAATTTTCTTTTAACAAGCCGTAGCTAGTAGTCATCTATTTTTATTTTCATTCTAAAACCCATATCCCCATGTAAAAAATATGGATTTTCTTTTCATCCTTCCCAGCAGCAGCTCTAATCAGACGCTACCAAAAAAGCGAATTACGTACAATCATACGCTCCAAGCAAGCTTACATAAAATATTCGTCTGCTCAACTCTTTCACAGTCAGTTATGTATTGGGAATTTTGGTATGACTAAACTTTTTTTCGAAAAAAAAAAAATTATATTCCCCCCTCTATTTATTCTAACTACGTTTCATCCTCCACCAAAGAAAGTCTTTTCTTCGAATTTGTACCCTATACATAAAAAGGAGGAAAGGGCTTCTCAGAGTTACTGCAGATCTGTATTTGCCTTTTTCCACTCTATTTATATATAGCGTTTTTAGTATAAATTCGTTCTTTGCCGATGTTATTGTGCCTTTTTTCCTCCTCCTATTTTCACAGGAAATCCTTAACAACTTTCACTCGTGAAGAAAAGAGAGAAACCTAATTATTACTTACCCCATAGTACTACCCATCATCCCAACTCTTTATTGCGACTAGAACAACTTTTCCTTCCAAACTCGTCTTTTTTTCAAAAAAAGCCTTCATTCCACACAACACTATTATAGAATTACTATTACTATACTACTACTAACACCACTGCTAACTATACCAATATCTGGCTTATTTCTCCCAGTCCCCTTTTTCTTTTTTTGTCCCATCATCAGCTCGACAACGAAGAGGACGACTTTTCCAGATAGTACCCTTTTGAATTTGACAATAGGAAACTGTGCTATTATATGCAAAATCCTTTTCATCTCTATCAACTTACTTTTCTTATTTTTCCTCCCTTTTTGGTGCAATAGTGATGGTAAGAAATGGCAATGGCTACAGAAAGGCAAAGCATAAGACTGGCTGAGTCAGGCAGGCAGAGAGTGCCTAGTCCATGAATTATTATTATGATGATAGATAGTCGTATAGAGAAGGTTGGAAACGGGAAAAGAAGAATGTAGAGTCAACATCCGTCGGAGAGAAAAAAGAGAAAGAACGGGGAAACTTTCTTCATCCTCATTTTTCACTGCTCATCTCTTACGTTCACTACCCCCGAAAGATTCCTTTTCACATTAGGAATGCTAATTCAGTACGAAAATTATTATCATTATTATTAGCAGTAGTAGTATTAGGAGTTAATGGGATAATGCCGAAGGGAATCAATCACGCCGAGTTCGGTTGCTAGCTTGCTACAGCTACACTTGTTTTCTCCATTTACCAACTGCACATCCCTAGATCCGGATAATAACCGTTGGAGCGTAGCTACTTAATTTTTAGACACTTTTTTATTAGCTCAGAACACATTGTGATCCCAGTGCCAACAGAAATATACCATTTTTAATAATAAAAAATTACAGCTTTCTCTGTCGTTTTAAAAAAAATAGATAGTGGTACGTTGACAGTGTCGACACTGGATCAAATAAAATATGTACTATAAAAAAAATACAAAAAATAAAAAATGTATTACTTTTTTAAGCGTAAACATGTCAGAGTTTCGTGGGTAAGTCTGGAAATTTAATTTAATGATATCCCGACCCATCATCTGAGTACTGATCTGTAGGTACAAAATTGACTGACTAAGTATGTAAATCGGATAGAATATATGAATACATTAATACTACTTTCATAAAACCGTCCTAATTTATTAGAAATTTAGGCAGTTCAAATAAAAGTAAACCCTTCAAAAATATATTTTTTGAAAGCAAATATTTGAATTTGGCAGTACCGATAGAGTGGCAATACAAAAATCCATTCATCCCAATTTCCAATTCTTCAAAGTCATCCACGTAATCCCCCTCCACTGTATATAATTAAGTTTGGCTTTGTCAAACAACTAGTTTGCTTCACGGATTAATTTAATTATATACTTGACTAATTGAATTAGGGAAAGGAGTATGATAATGAATACAAGTCAACAAGCCTAAAGGACATACCAAAAAGAATTGGAATTCCTACACAGTGAACTAAATAAAGCAAAGCTTCTGCCATTAAACTAAATCTGTATTTAAAAAAGTCTGAACTCTGAAAAAATATCATCATCAGAACTAGTCCATTTAGATGGAGTGTAGTAGAAAGGAACATTCTTGCTTCCATGTTCTCACATGCCTATCCTCTTTTTCGTATTGCAAACGGCTAGAATAACAGCTGGTGGACGTGGACAACGCCATTTAACTAGCATGTAAGCTGCTTCTCTAGTTGAAACTCTTTTTAGTGCTACAACTTTCTTTTTATACCCCAATCCAATCCGTATCCAATACGTAATATGTGCACGGGAGGTTTTACATGTAGAACAGGACGCAAGCTATTAGAGCTCCGGTCTCCTGCAGTCATTCCACTACTCCACTAGCGTGTGTAGTTCCATATCACTCTCTGCATTATTGATTTCTCACAGTATAACCTCCATGGAGAAAGTAGTGAGAAGGGAAGGAGAGCAAAAAGCAAGTGAGATACAAAGCAGAGCAAGCCCTATATACCACAGGTGGTTTTCTCATCTCCTTCCCTACCAAGAAGAACTACTGTTCGCCTTTTGAGCTAGTTTGTTATATTACTTTACTTTTAAATTGCTTTCACTCCCCTTGTTCCTTCCATATAGGAAAAAGTTTAACTGGCCTTCCTCCAGCTTTTTCGCCCTGCTTAGTTCATAAAGAGAAAAGAAACCTTTTTTGTCCTTCCCTGTCCTCATACCGTGAGGTTGGGTTGGATGGTGTCGCACTGTGATAGAGTTGAAAAGTGTATAAAACCATTCAACATCATCGTCGTCATCATCATCGTTCTCTGATGGTGGTGCTGGTACCTTCCTTTGGTGTTACGTTTCTTCTCGTAATACATTTTTTTTTAAATACGAATACTTTTGTAATGGCTTTTTACAGTAAATATAAAATAAAAAAGATTGTGGACGTTTTTACACTCATCTGACTTTGCCGAACACGATTACCCGGAATATTACACATGTAAGATTGGCTATGCCCCTGCTGGGTTCTCATTGCCTTCTGGTTTTGATGTCTTTACTTTTAAGAAAAAATGTGCGCTGCGTTTTTAAGATGACTTCGTAGTGAAATCCAGAGAAACGTAGAACCAGAATCCGATTCCAGCCTGGAAAAAGTTCTCTTTACAAAGAAAAAATAAAATGGCCCTACTACTGACTGCAATTCCCATTCCACCCTGAAAGACTAAAATTATTGCTGAAATGAGAAATAAAAAACGATATATTGAGGCAATAATAATACAGATCCTGTCCGTCCTACAATGCATAATGTTCCCTCCTTGTGATGATAGATATGATAAAAAAAGAAAAAATATCATTATATTTCAGGAGGCAAGTGTAGCAGCAGAAACGGCTCAATTTTTTTAGGCAGCATGCAATTTCATTTTCACCGTCCCATTTGCTTTCTCTTCATACATATAGTTCGTGCAAGAAAAAAAAGTTCTCCAGTTTATATCAGAAGAACACTTTTTCTTAAAAGTATTTTCTTATCATTTCACCTGAATGACGCATGCAAAAAGCTCACATAGTACAGCTACTTACTTTTTCTCACATCACTGGCTACACCAGCCTTTCTCTCGCTGTTCGTGCCTTTAACTCTACGAAATGCAATTCCAAATGTAATAAAAGTAAATACTTTGTTTTTGTCTTTGAGACTTGGTGGCTTCCATAAATTTATTATTTTTTATATTAATACTCAAACACAGCGCTCTTTGCATAGCGCATAAACCACAATTTCAGCAAATTATCTACCTGGGTATTATTTTCTCTTTCCTTCCTTCCAAATGGAAAATTATCTTATAAATAGAATAGCATAATAGGGATCAACCTATTCGTCTCTTCCAGATTTCTAATGCAAGTGGAATTTTGAAAGGTGAGCAGATTGGAACAGAT
>JAQGAI010002814.1:0-11659 GCA_034696905.1 Lepidocyrtus violaceus
ATTACATTACATTTTTAAATTCTCTCATACTTGTCAGAAAACAACAGCGCTTGTCGGAGGTACGTTGTAAAAACTTCTTGTACGGGAGCCAAGCGCTAGAAGTCATACATTTATTGTTTGGTGTTGTGGAGGATAATAATGAGTCGTAAAAAATTTTTGACGGGAGAAGAAAAGGAAAACTTTTTTGATATACGAGCTTAGGTTGGTATTTTCTTGTTTATAAATTCACTGCAGATGTATCATGATCATGATCATCATCATCGTGGTCAACGTCTCAAAAGATCTCTTTCCATTTTATATGATTACTGCTGCTGCTCCTCCGCCTGTAAAAACTTTTCAAGGAACAACATTTTGATTAATCCTATAAAAATAGAGGAGCCACCCAGTCATTTGACTGTTACGAGCCCCAAAGTGGAGTCAGTTGGTGGAGAAGAGAGAAAAAATAAAGTGTTTGCTTCCAACTGGGCTAGTGAATGACTGTTATTAACCCATCCTTAGTAATAATAATAGCTCCAAAAAGTACATGCACCCGCTCATGTCCAACAAGAAAAAGCTGACGAAGCATGCTAATGAGGAGGAAGAATGATAGATTAGTTGTGAGGTTGATGAGATGGGATGTGATAGGATGCTGGTTGGATTAATAAAATAATATAAAAAATTAGCTCAACTCCTGAAGGCTTGAACATGTTCATGTTTCCCCTGTTAAACCTTTGCTCTTCTTCGTGTTTATCCTCTTAAAATGGCTTCTGGTTTTTCAGATGTTATTGTTTCTACTTTTCGGGCTGAAGAAGAAAAAAGTTCCTCAACCTGGTTTAGCTTAGCTTACTTACTACTTATTACTTTTCACCGCATTGTGTGGACTGCGGATCGACCCGACCCGACTCAACCAATTGTCCTCAGTGACAAGTTACGAAGGAATAGGACAGCCAAGGGTAAACTACACTTTAGTCAGTGTCTAGATGATTATGATAATAAATGAAAAGTGTTCAGCAAGTATATACCTCTAACTCTAACTGCGTGAAAAGTTTACGTGTCATGAGCCATAACAATAAGAAAAGGGCCGAAAAGGACGAGGAAGAAAAGTAACCGCATCTTGAACTGGGTTTTCTACCGGGATATCAGATACACAACACAGATAGCTATATTTATTAACATGAAGGAACCCAGGGACTTGAGACACTTCTCCTGAATTACTTTCAAGTTTATAAGTGCTCAAAACCGCATCCCATTCCTCCGGCCGGATACAAGTTCTGGGGTTGTGCAAGGAATAGTAAGGAGGTTTTGGAGGAACCAAAGTAAAAAGACGGTAAAAAACGACGCCAAGCATAAAGCCCTTCTTGCCCCGCATTATAAAAACGGTGACAAAGAAATGCTCCTAGAAAATTCCCTGCGTAAACAGCCAGCGTGAAAAAAATAAACACCTTTAGAATAGAATCCGTATACATTTTCAGGAGCGCTTTTGGAGAGTCCTCCTCCTCAGTCCTATTTCGTAGGGAAGGAGAATAATACTGAAGTACACAACACAGCACAACATGAAGTCTCAAAGGCCCATTTGAGTTGACCAACTTTGATGGGGCATCCTTTTCATTCCAAATTGTGTGTGTTATATACTGTTGTGTATATGGAACAGTATGCATCTTTGCAAAAGGAGGTGATGCTTTTCCAAAAATTCAATCCTTTTCACAGGCCATTCATACAATGGATACAAATGAACATAACAATGAGAGCTCTTCTCCGAGAATTGGGAAACTGAACTGCTTTATAAAAGTACATGCCAAAAAAAATAGAGTTAAATTGTAAAGTAGTTTTGGCAGTTGGATAACTGGCCTGGGTACTCCTTAGCAAATCAGCAACGGAAAGGGCATTAGAGTAGTGGGGAAATGCATCGGGAATATCTAATACCTAGTTAGTTTCAGAATGGGAACGGAAAGTTGGTTATGGCCTTGCTTGTGAAAATCCATAAAATTTGGATGAGTGCTTGATGGAAGTTCGTTACTCTTAATCATTCTGTTTTGAATTCAGACCAGATACGGACTAGCGATGAGTTGCTTGGAAGGGAAAATCTGTAACTTGAGATTATTATGTCATTTCAGTTCTTACATGTGCTCCACGCACCCTTCAATTGCGGTCAAGCGGTCACCCCCTTTCCGGTCGAACCTAACGTTTCAAATATTTAATGGAGATCCATGAAAACTGTGATACAGTCGCAGTTCCATAAAGAAAACATAAACACTCGTACAAGTAAACAAACAAGGTTAACATACAAACACTCCTCTTAAAATCGACAAAACGGTCCCTTGTGCTTTATTTGGCAAGCACACTCAAAGAAAAATGTGTCATTATGTTTAGAACTACGTAAATAAAAATATGACGAGGGACACAAATAAAAAAATAAGGGAAAGTAAACAGAAGGCGGCGACAGAAAGGCCATTTTCTCTCCCATGTTGTATCTCCCACAGTAGCATTGCTAAACCCTTTTTCTCCGAGGTACAAGCAAAGGCTGATGAAATGAAATGAAAAAATAGTTTCATTTCTCGCTGCGGTTGTATTCTTGTTTGCCTGTTTGAGTGAGGAGGAGCGGAAAAAATATTAATATTTTTTTGTTGTTGTTGTCACATTTATTTCGGAGGTATAAATGCAGCATATTTAGTAAGCCATTTGTTAGGTAAATAAGATGAAGTGGTTGCTTTCACCATCACAAGATTCCGTCTTCCCTACACCCACTCCCACCCAACTATTTTCATTTTACGCATAAAAACTACTTGGAGAAAGTTAAGGGAACACAATAAATGTGTAAGAGCGTACACATCCCCGACCCACCAACTCTTTTATGGATTATTTATCTCAAGAAATATGAAAAAGAAAGTAAGTCATAAGAATGTACAGGGAACGTGTAAATTGGTAGCCACCTACCATGAAACATGAAACATTCCCACTAAAAAGAAAATAAACTGGAGAAATTTCTGTACTACAGTACAACCTCATGTCATACCCCCGGCAAGCTACAACACAACAACTACAGTGTATATTGCAGATAGGGATCATCAAACAAAACTCATCTAGTTTGAAAATATCTCTTCTTATAGTAGAAAAATGCCAGTGCATTTTTTCTTCTGACTTCAACTACTACTACTCCACTCACTGCTACACACACCGTTTGGCATGGTTATTTGCCCCAGTTTGTACTTAACTTAGGGTATATGACCCTATCATAAAAACGTGTCCGAGGAAGAGAAAAAACTTGTGTGTTCTAATATCTCAGCTAGGCTCATTTTCTCTTGTGGCACTTGTTCCATTACTATTACTACTATATATCGTGCGCCTTTTTCCTCCAAAGATGTTGGTGTTTGTAGCAGCATCATTGTACGCAAAGGCATTGGAGGAAAATAAGTAGAAAACAGCGGCCGTTGTTGGTTCCTTTCCTTCGCTCCTCTTTTTATTTTCCGGGATAGCGTACAGTCACGGTACACTTACTCCACCAGGCCATAGAACTCGTGATGCCATCGTATAGTACTGGAAGTGGAATAGCACCTAAGATATCAGATCTTATTTTCCAGTGTAAATACGTATATTGATTATTTTCGCTAGACTTCTTTGATTCTCTTCCCCACCAACACCAATGAGCGCACTACCCCTTAAACACTTACACTTCAAGTGCTGTGTGGCGGTGATGCTCCTTTTTTATTACTTGGGCTCCCAGCAAGTGTATTTTCAACTTCCTTCTCCCTATCAAATTGATCGTCATCATCAGCACAGTCATGATGATGATCATCATCATTGCGTTGCCACCGCCGACATCATCATCATGATCATCTAGATCAGTATCAGACCTGAAATCATCAGGAAAGGTGTAGCTTATAGAAATCTACTTGCACACTATACTATCCAGGTACACAACCTACATTCTCACCTCAGCCAGGAAAGCGCTGGTCGGGAACGGGAACAACACAATTTTCTTTCACATTTGCGGCAAATATCCAGGAGAAATGAGAATTGTGTCTATGCCTTGTTTATCACATACTTACGGGAAGCTGAAAAATGTTCATGCGCTCATATCATATGAAAAATATTTAGACCCCATATTATTTTACCCTGAAGCTCATGTTTTACTTGGGAAGGGAAACATTCTCCAACTTTCATGCGGTGATGTGAGGATCAAAAACTGAAATGTTGATATAACACAGTCACAGAGGATATTATTTCAAGGGGTTGTCAAAACTTAAGTTGATATATGATTGGGGGAAATACCTGGAATTTGAAGTTGATCTTTATAAAAATCATATCAGAATGTAATAATACGGTTTCTCCAGACTGGTTTTGAGTTTTTAAAGTGAATTTCAAAGAGTAAAGCTTATTTGGTCGGTACATAATCGTATTGGATATTGGATATTGATTTATTTAACGTGTATTATTACATCAACCAATAATAGGCTGTTCTCCCTGTAACAACACGAGATAATCCATATAACATTTGACAATTTCATAAGAACAGACCGAATCAAAAACGAAGAATAAGAATGTTGTAATTAATTAAACAAATAAATATTATATTATGATTTTATCAGTGTTTATATAAACCATACCAATATTTTTTAAATTCTATTCCTTGGAAAAAAAGGTGTTATGTTTCCCCTTTCCCTTCGGTTATTCGACTCATTCAAGAAAGGGAACTTGAGAAGAGGAAGCGGATAACATCGGTTTGTCTTGGGTAAGTACTGTAGATTTGATAATAGTCGAAGGAGAATCAAAAACTGGGTTGTTTTTGTGGAATAAAAACCCAGCCAAAGCTGAAGCGGGACCAATCATATAACGCTGACATTTTTTTCCAAAAAGCCGTAGGATCGACTGACTACATAGCTTTATCCGAAAGTTGAGAACAAAAGGAGGAATTCCATTCCAGGCTTTCCACTTCGTACTTCCTTTACTCAAGTAAAACCAGTAGTTGTAAAATATACTGCATAAAAACAAACCTGTATTTATTTATCATCCCCGATATTTGATACGGAAGGAACGGGTTGAGCCTAGACACAAATAATAATATAATTTGGAGGTGGATGGAAGTGAAGGAAACCACCTTGAGTGTAGTTTTTGTATAGGTACCGTTATATGAGTGGAGCTACTTGACTGGATAATCTTCCCGTAATAATACTTCTGGGTTACGGGGACTACCTCCTCTCCGGACAGCAAAGATTTATGCTTGTAATGAGATGAGCCACTCCTGATCGTTAAGTACATCATTATTACACCTTTATCTCTGTAATCCCAACTTCTCTCGAGGTATTATCTACGGTGGACAGATGGGTACGTTGACGAGATGGAATGTTCCCTGTGTAGAATGTCAGCTATCGCCATGTAACTAGTCAGTCCCTTTTCCTCCTGGAAAAGTCAGAAAAGTAAGCAACAATATAGATGGTTGTTCCGCCTCAATGTATACAAGGGACAGTGAGTCATTTCATTATATATTATGGATGCTATAGCGGTATAGTGGGCATTAGTAAACTCATTCTGTCCAATAATGTGACACAGTGTTCCATTACAACAAAGAGTGAAACGGGTAAGGACGAAGCTTAGAAATGAGAACCGTCAGTATGTACTCATCTTCTGCCAGTCACAATATCAGATCAGATAGCGTCGTGGCGGCAGGAAGAGTGAGGGCCGAGTGTGAGCTACCTCGTTTCATTTTCTTGTTGCTGCAGTCGAGAGCCGACTCTGCTGGCTGGAGCTATGTAGCTGCTATACACGTTGCTGCTGCTCCTCTGCTCTACTTTGTATTCTTTGTTGTCTCTGCTAAGCTGTCTTTGTTTTCACTCTCTGTTTGTGTGCACAACGCAAAATAGCCTTTTCCCTTTACCATTCTGCTGACAACTATGAAGCGACGATTACACTCTGGATGGAACTTTTCTCTCTGAGAATCCCTTCAACTCTGGGCCTCTCCTCCATCTTTTATGTTATGTATCTTATTGCGTTTTGCTCATCTTCTGCTGCAATGCAGAAATCTCAGGTTGTTCCTTTCTCCAAAATGGTAATTCACAATGCAGACTGGCACGCTCGCTCAGTTTCAGCAGAGAGGTTGTTGACTGAAGGGATGTTAAATATTCTCTCTGCAAAGTAAGTAGACATTTCAGGGCTGTCTTGTTGGGAAAGCAAGAAGGGAATGGAGTTACTTATGCATAGGATAACATTCGGATTCCGTGTCAATGTGCTAAAATGTTATTGCAAACTGCTTCAGATGAGCGTTATGAAACTCCAGGTGGTAGTAACCTTTGATAGACGCGAAGTACATACCTAGTTGAATTACGTTAAGTTCGTTAATGGAGGACATGAATCTACAAGGAGGAAAGTATGAGAATAAAAGATTCATCCAGTAATTTACGAAATTGTTATTATTTCTATTAGATGGTGAAGCTAAAATTAGTGAAAGGACAACGTAAGGTTAATTTTACAACAGAGGAAGAGACCCGTCAAGAACATGAAAGTAGAAATTTTCATTTCCGTTCCTGATCCTAGCAGAGAAGATGTTCTGCGTATCAATGCCATAAGTATCATCCGTAGCATATTTTAGTATTTTCTAATTGCAGATTTTATGAAAGGCTTAATGCACAAAAGCGTATGATAAGGATATGAAATGAGGACAATGATTATTGCCAATGCAAATTGGTTTTACTGTTTTTATTCGAATTTATCACAGATTAAATCATCAGATGTGTCATGGAGGTTGGGCCATAGTCATACATATTTTTTTACAAAAATATATCAGTCTTTACGAATAATTAGTGGCGTACTTAATGCCATTCCCACTTACGGATCCAATCAATTTCGAAAGTTGGCTTAGCCCACCCATCAGCTTCAATAGGGTCGAAGGGCTCACCTCCAAAGAACATGCCTCCAACAGCAAGATTGATAATGATGAAGAAGTTCTTGTCAAAGGGTTGGCCATTCCCGTTGTAAAATCCAGGCCAGAAGTTTCTTTGAAGAGTTTCAGTGTGGTAAACTTGATCATCTACCAACCACTGGATTTGGGTAGGGCTCCAGTCCAAAGCGAAAGTGTGGAAGTCTTGGCTGAAGTCGAATGGGAAAGTTCTCTCTCCAGTTCCAGCTTCTCCCTTGCTGTTCCATGCGTCTCCGAAGTGAAGTGTTCCCAAACAGTTGGTTGGTCGTTGGCCACGGTATTCCATGATGTCGATTTCTCCACTGCGGGGCCAGCCTCCATATTCGGACTGGGCAGGCATCATCCAGAAAGCCGGCCACAAATGCTTTCCCTTTGGTAATCTAGCTCGCATTTCCATCTTACCGTGAAGCCAGTTGGCCTTGGTTGTCATACGGGTTGAGGTGAATTGTTTGTCGGGGTTAACTCCATCACCTAAATACAAATTCAATAAATTAACACTAATTTCAAAAACATAATTTGAGAATATCGTTGTCGACTTACCCCACCATTCCCTCCGGGCATGGATGACCAGGACGCCGTTTTCTTGGCGGGCATTTTCAACTCTGTTATCGGTGTAGCATTGGAGCTCATTGTTTCCGTTTCCTACAAGTAGCAGAAAAAATGAGCATTGGTAAATTGCATTTCATTTTTCTAAATTTTACAAACATTTGAAATGATCTGATTTCTCACCACTGCAACCCGTCTCAAAGTTCCACCTGTCCTTCAAGTTTCCTCCATCAAATTGATCCTCCCACACCAACTCCCACCCAGCTTGGCAGACGCCAATGCTGCAAATGGCGAGAACGGCTAATAATGCAAACTTAGCCATGACTTATATTTTTTTGCTAAATGGTTTTTTACCCTGGAGGATCTGGCTTCTCTATGTATGTGGTTTACTGGAGCCTCTGCAGCTTATATACCCAGTGACCAGCTCACTCACTACATAATCTATAAATAAACCATGAGTATTGAGTAACCATGAAATGGTTCTTCCGTTCAAATGCTAATATTTACTTCTTTTGACAAGTTCTAAAGTAACAGTAAAAAACACCATTCAAATTATAAAATGTCTATTGATAAGGTGCATAAGTGTCAAGAAACCAGAAGATATTATCACGTAACAAAACTCCTCGTGGAGAATAACAATTAATGCGTACTCCGAGTTGACTAATTGATTATTCATCACATCTTTAATAGCATCTCACTTGGAATTTAGTTAGGTGCATTCTCTCTCACCACGAGCTTCCAATTTTGATGCATCGTTGACAGATGGTTTTATCATTACATGACAGGCTTAGTCAATTTGTGTAAATTGTCTGTCTGGCTTCACAATGATATTTGTTTGCTCCTCAATAAATCAATGTCATTCCAGAAGTTGTACTTAATATGCGCGATTCAATCAATCAAATTGGCAAGTGTATTTTTGTTCGGAGAATCAATTGAAAGCTGATTCTGCACAATCATTATTTTATTAGGTTCTTGTTATCAATATGATAAGTGGGCGTGATTACCTAATCGCGCATTTGAAATTAATATTAAGCATCTAATTAATGACAGAACCAGTGAGGACATACATCTCCACTTTAGAGTTCAAGCATGCCACAAGTATATTCAATATTTGTTTAAACAAATTATCATAATTTATTGGATCTTTGTAATTCTAATAATGCGAAATCTTGTCCAGTCTAGATCTAAACAATTTATTATTCATTTGAAAATACGTATTACTGACATACGTATTTTTGTTCTCGATCGTTATTGGTCTCCACCCATGCCACCCAAATTCTTGCCCCAATCTCATTATTTTTCAAATGAGAACAAAAAGTTGAAAAACAAAAAAACTTAATGATGATGATGATACCTTTCGTACATTGTTATTCATAAAGGTTCGGTTCATTTTTCCAGACGGAATAATTTTAATTGGAAATTTTCCCACAAAACTCGAATAGGTAATGAAGGTTCCGTCTGGTGATCTACTGAACCGAGGACCTCCATCAAATATGACTTTGAAGATAAGATAAAAAATTAAACCTGTGAAAAGTTGATGGGCTTACTGAAATCAACGTATTTGTCGACACAATATACATGTTTCCGTACTCCACTATTATTATCCCAATGTTAGAACTACTTTCTGTTTGACTCCGCCAACTATCCAAAGAACTCCATTTGGGATTAAAGATTTAAATTACCACATATTTGTGTAAAGTAAATGTATTGATAGGTTAAACTAAATATTCACCTGGTCCATCAAAATTGAGAAAAGTTGCCCCAGTCTGTGCCTTACATTTCATGATAATTTGCTGGTTTATGATGATGAAAAGGTGGCAAATAAAGTTTTATTTGCATTTATACTTAAGGTTAAGCAAACAATTCTATGAAATCTGTGTGTTTATTATTGTTTTGCTAATCAATTTACTTTCCCCAGTCAGAGACAAGTGTTTATGGTTAACGTGGCTTCAGTTACAGTAGCTCTAAGCATTTTATGACGTATGTCATGCCAAGCCACATTACAATACATTTTGGGTTTATCTGCCATATCCTAAATCCCCTTTTGCATATATTGGTTGCGTAAGAATCCGAAGCAATTTCCTGTTGGTGCCAGAAGGCCAGACTGTTTTTACTTTCATTGAATTTCACCTCTTCCTCTGACCCCGCCTTTACCAATCGCATCCCAGTCAACAACAGCAATTTTATTGAAGATTGTTTAGCTCTAGATTTTTGTCTACCCAGTTCAAACAATAAATCAAGGAATTAAATGGGTCATAAACTTGTGCATATAAAACCCGTTCAATTTTGCCATCATGATGGCATGGGTTAGCATAGTGCTTACATAACAGAATTATGTACATATATGTATGTACTTATACATCAAAATTAAAATTGCTGTCATACTCGATTTGGATGATGATGATGAACTTTGTTAGTTTTATTATAAGATAATGTAGGACCTCATGTGTTTAGCACTGTTCCGAGGAGATATTGATCAGGCCAAGTAATAAACTGGAGCTCTCCCAAGCTATTACGTGTAGCAGTAATAACACTTTTAATAGAAACTTCCGTTTTTACCTAAGTTAATGTTCTTTTTGTGTTTTTTCTCAATTTATTACGACTGGAAGGATGATGCTCAGGGGATCGTTTATGATACCTCAAACCTCAACTTGTGTCCCAAGAAAGCAATATAGCGCTACGAAATGAAGCCTTCCCAAGTTTTTGCAACTTCTAGTGCTGGTGGTAACTCGTGTTCCGTTCAGCTTCATCTATTAAAAAGGGTAAAACTAGGCATTCCTCTATAACATTCCTTACCTATATTTACTACACCTTAACTTCCAGCGAGTGATAGACTTAGGGAGTTGACTAGACTTGGGGAAAAAGCTCTCAACACGTCAGGCAGGCAGGGTTTCTTAAGCATAACTTTTGGTATGGGAATGGGACGTTGGGAAGGGAGTGAGAAAGCCAGAGCGAACGAAGCAAAGAAGAGAGGAAAAGTTTGTCAACCTTTCCTCTTGCCTGCACTTAACTTAGTTTTTTATGTTCCGGATTTCATACCAGGAATACGAAATAAAGGTAATGAAAAATGTGGGTAATCATCTTGTTGTAAAATATGGAATAAAATATTCCACTCCTCATCATAGATTGCCGGTAAGTGTGTTGGAGTCTCCAGCTTATATGCTTGCCTTGGGATTCCGCCTGACATTAAGAAAATGAGAGGAGGTAAAAGTAAGTTGTTTCTCGTCTCCTTCCCAGTTCCCATCACCCCTCCGTGTCCGTACACTCAGAGCGAACACATTTTTCAACTTGTAAAATGTGATGGCAGTGCGTTTTCAAAAAGTCCCCTCCATTTCAGTTCATACATACCTTAATCCTTTCACAAGCCTTTCCCTTTCCCCTTTAAAATCACAATAATTACGCAGTGAAAATGATGGAGTTATGGTTTTACAACTGTTAATTGCCCCTTTATTACACTTTTTTACTCTCTTGTAATACGTCATAAAAACTATTATTTCTTTGGACTAATTACTGTTGTTTCACACCTTTGTTTAGACTGCTATTTCCTTACCATCCAAAAAAATAGCTTGGAAAATGAAGGGGACCGAACAAGTCACATTTACTGAGGGGAATGATTATATGGTTCTTTATTAGTAGCTTCACCCATTTTATATTACCTCTTTCTTTCGTATTAGCTCTTCCCTCAACTTAAATGAAATGAGAGAGTAATTGCTCAAGTTACCGCTAATGGCATTTCAAATGTGGAGAGGAGGAAATAAGGATGTATCAAACAGAACCCGTCATCTTCTCCATTTCTTGTGTGTACTTTATCTGCTCTGCAGCTGCCTTATTTACAAAGAAAGGGTTGGATCGTTGGAATAGTCAAAGAGCCTTCTTGCAAGGTGTTCCATTTTCCATTAAATTGTCTTGTACTCACTCACATTCACCCATGAAGGGAGGACGGACCATCATCTTAATGTGTGGCTTTTTATTTTCGTGTCATTATTTTTTTTAGAGAATGAACGGGAAAAAAACCTTCAAGACAGTTTTATTTGCTTTTTTCTCCATTCATTTTTTTTTCTTCTTGGAAGAGGAGAGGAAATACTGACGACGACTTAAAACTGTATACCTAATAAGAAGAGTAGCGTAAAGAAAGGCATATATTATTATCAGGGCGACCCAAATCACGCAATGAGCGCAAAAAGCGAAATGACATTTCTAGGTGTGGGTTGCCAAGTTTTATTA
>JAQGAI010002815.1:0-11657 GCA_034696905.1 Lepidocyrtus violaceus
TCCAACAACAACAAGCTTATATTCCGTTCCGGAGGACCCACCACCTCCATTATCATCATACGATATCCAGGACTGTCTTTTGAACACTCAGTTGAGGAACAAATAGTCGAATTTTTCGAAAAGAAGAATACCCTCTTGGGAAATGCCTGCAATGCATTTAGAAAGTTGTGTCGGGATGCGACCCAACTGGTGCTCAAAGTGACTTCCGAGCCGGTGGAGTCCCAATTCATCAAGAACTTCATCTTGCAGGACTCCAGCTTGAAGGACGTCATCCCAAGTGAGTATATCACGCAGGTTGGGGAGTATCTTATGTTGCTGCCCCAGAATCTGGATCCTTTTTTGACGGAGAATTCGGCACTTTCCTTTGCCTTTGATCAGAATTCGGATGAGTAAGAAGAAGAAAATAGAAAATTAGTTGTATAGAAAAGTTAAGATACCTAGTTAATTCATTTTAATGTTGTTTTGAATTTTCAGAGGCGGAAAATCTCCGTTGGACTTCCTTCTGGCAAGCCTGGCCATCAGCATTTGTGAAGTGTATGCCAACCGTATAATTAAAATTGCGGAGGTGTCCAATGGACAGGCTCGGCAGTTGGCACAGGATATTGGTAAGAATTGACTAATAGATATTTATTTCTAAACTGATTTCAGATTTAATGCATCTGCAAGTTTTAATTATTTTTTTTTGTATTTTTTTTAGATTATCTGAGCAGTGTGATGGATGACCTCGGAGTGAAAATGACCTCCGACCTGTTGGATCTCGGTAAACTAATGAAACAATACCCGGAAATCAATGATAGCACAACTTCCATAGAGAAAGTGTCTCCTCGGCTGTTACTAATTGTGAAGAAAATGAAGACCAAGTCTACACAATCATAATGGAATAAAAATAAAAGTTAAATAAGTTAAATAAAAAACTGCTAAAAGTAGCTTAATTTTTAAAACTCTTTACTATCATCAACTGTTTTTTACTTGAAAGTTTAGAGCATTTTTTAATTTTTCTTTCGGTTGGTGAAGTTGATTAAAAATATGTGGGTCAGCAATTAGCAGTTCAGAACTTTTAGAGCGGATTAATATGGAAGGAGGGTGCATTGGCGAGGATTAATAGTTCCGACAAGCCCGAGCATCCTTCGTCCTCAGGGCGTAGAGTGGATTGAGCGGTGTGGGGGGATCGTTCTCAAAGCCATCCCGGAAGTAGAGCAAAATCACAGGCAGCTTCCGATAGCCCTGGTACTCCATTTTCTCACTGGGGCCCATCATCCCATTCTACAAAAAAATAAATCAACTCAACATCAATTAAGTTTACATTGACTCGATCTACTTAGCAAAATGTATTTTTTTAAACTCTGCCAATTTTTATCAACCTCAATCAAAGTCTTCTGCGGATTGAGGACCCTCCCATGTATATCCTTCCAGACGTAATACTCCGGATGATCCTCATACTGCATGTAGAGGTGACAGATGTCGTTCAAGGTGTACTCCTTACAAACCCTCAGCTCGACATTCCTCCTCGTAATCAGGTTGATGATGCTTACCGTGAAGGTATTCCTGGGACTAAAGCCCTGGACATAGGCGCTGAGCCACCTCTCCCGAAATCTGGCAGCGGAGGAGGGGGTAATGTCCAGCACTTGCTGATTCGCCGTGAGCAGAGCCTGACTCGGGTCATCCACCAGAGCCTGGGAGAACATGGAGGGGAACTCGGACAAATGGGTGGAGAGCATGGAGCCCCGGACACTGGCGTTGGAGAACTTCCGCTCCACCGTGGAAGCGACCGTGGCGAAGGAGTCCACCTTCCCCATTATATAGTCCCGGGGATCCAGCAGGTGGATGAAGTCATTCTTCTTGGGGGGTGGGGCGTAGCTACCCTTGATGGGGGCGTGTTTGGGGGGATACTGCAGCAAATGGATCTGGTCGATCCGCCTCGGCCGGGCGTTGACCTTCGGGATGTAGCGCAGGGCTACTTCGTGGAGCTTGAGCACCCCTTCCAGGCCCTGCTTCGCCTTTTTCTTCTCCTCGGCCCGGCGGCCTTGGCGGATTTGGGCCAAGAGGGGGGCGTCCTTTTCCCGATTCGCCTCCTCCAGCTTTTGGAGGTCCTCTTCGGTAAAGGCGTTGTCCAGGAGGAGGACGCTCTCCTCGAACGCGAAGCGTTGCTGGCCGTACTTGTCCACAATGTAGCCGAGGCCGGAGGGGGTGTACTTGATTTGGAGGATGGTCTCCGGAGGGGGACCGGTTTCCTCGTCCTCTTCCTCCCGGTGCTCGGTGTCGCTGGACCAGCTTTCGGAGTAGCTGCGGTTCTCCTCCGCCTCGTAGGAGGCGGTCATGATCTCTTGGGCCAGTTCTGTTTAACATAATTTTATTTACAAAAAAAATTAACTTGATTATAATTAAATTTATTATGAAAACCTTAGAGGAATAACATAACGTTTAACTTCTTTGATGAAAACAAAAAGTCTAATGAGCTGTTTACTCTTGTCCGGCAAGGTCCGGACGAATGACTTGGTGAAGTACGGCTTCCCAAAGGGATCCAACGGGACTGCAATCTGCGCTTCTTCCTGGAGCCGGAAGGTGAACTCATCCTTTTGGGGATCGGTCAGGTAGAGCTCTCGGTCTCCAGAGGAGCCGGAGTGTTCAGAGTGCTTCTCTGGATACAAAAAAAAGATAAGACTGATTAGATTGATAAGGAGTTTTGTGTTGATAAGGAGGAGGTTTCGAAACCACAGCCTTTACCTTGATCCACGGCGGCAGCCGATGCTTTGGGTAGCCATTCCTCCATCATCTCGTCCACTTCATTCCCTTCACGCTGCTTTGCTTCTTTTTCTCCCCCGGAGGGAGGAGGAGGTTCCGCTGTGCTCATGAGCTTATCCAGACTCGAGGGTTTTTCTTGGCTGGGGCGCTTGACTTCCGGTTCAGCTCCTTCTTCTTCTTCATTTTTCGGCTCCGCGGGATCAGCATCTGGCTGCGCGGCGAGCTCTGCTCAAAAATTAATTATGAAGGAGGTTATACATCTCAATAGTATTTGAAGAACCGGAAGTTGAGTTAAAAATTAACTTACGAGAAGCCGTTTTCTCAAGTTGTGTCGACGACATCTTCAAATCAGCCAATTAGTAACTGCTTGGTTGTTGGTACCTTTATTTTTATTACAAAACTTTGACAAAACAAATTGTAAGCCTTTCGCTCAATAAAAATTACAACAATTACAAAAAAAACAGGCAGGGCAGTGTGGTGGTGGTGTAATGAATTAAGAATTAAGTTAATTAACGAGACATTTTATTTCAACTTGACAAATATAAATACATTCTTCACAATTACAATTAAATAAGTATGGTTAATTTTGAGAAATATTGGCCGTTTCCGTTTCCAGGTGCAATCTAGAGTAAAAATCTTGAAAAAAAATAGTTAGGAATGGAATACTGAGAAGGTGGAGGAAACTGGACGCTTCGTTCTCACGATGCCCCAAAAAAATCCAACATTGGATGGAATGGAACGGAACTGTCAATCAATCGCATATACGCAAATAGCAACACCTGCAAAAAAAGACAATTAAAAGGTAGTTAAGTTTCCATTAAAAAATAATTGTGAGGAATGGACAGAGTTTTTATTTCTTGAATGGGGCATCATGAGACCAATCAACTTCTTACACCAGAAAGTGGACGACCAGCCCAGCCACGTCATTCATTGTGAGGGTGGGGGCCGCACTCCCAAACTGGTTCCCATACAATGCCTGCAGCTCCAGGCGAAGGGCTTCATAATTCTCACAGAGAATCGGAGCAGTTTGGCCTGTGGTTATCAAAGGATGATGATGATGATGACTATCGAAAGTTGATGATGATGATAACGGCTCGATTGTGATAGTTGGTATTGGAGCTGGCCCTGATGATGATGGGGATTGCTGTGGATCCTCATCATTCCCAATTGGCCCAATTATTGGTTCCAGCTCGATTGTTTCCGTATCCATTTTTTTTTTAAATAAATAGTTTCCAAAAAAGAAATTCAATTAAAATTTTCCCCTTCAACAAATATAATAGCTGGTCGGTTCACTTCTTCATGATTATAACTCGATTCTAAACTAAACTCAGTTATGACATGATGGCATTTTTGCAACAAAAAAAATCATCGCCTTCATTTTTGGCAAACTGTTGTTTTTTTTTCAGCTGAAGAGACTCAACTTACAAATGGCTCATTGAACAGCACGCATAAAAATCCCTTTTACGTAATAAGCGCAGGGCTAATTAACATGAGCTGATTTAATCAGCATGCATGACTTAAAAAAAGCATATTCCAGGCTGGATTTGAATTGAAATGATCTGCTAAGTTAATTTTTTTTGCTAATTAATAAGCGTGACATCTGCGGACCTGCGTCCGTCCTCTGCTAAAACAATGCAATGGGAGCACGGAGATTAGGACCTTTTTTTGGAGAATTATAAATAATTCATCATGGCATTGTTTTAATTAATTTGCATTGAGGATGGAGGATGAAGTATGGACATGTTATGTTATGTTTAAATGCTTAATTATTATTGAATCATTTTTTTGGAGTAAATTGATTTTTTTTCCTCTTTAATTTTGATGTTTTATTCGCTTCTCACGTTCTTTCCTGCACCACTACGGACATTTTTTTTTACAAAACAATACACTTGATAACGCTGTTCAGTCCCCTCTCTCAGATGGTTACACTCACTTAAAAATTTTTTCATTCAGTTGGTTAGTTAAAGTTTAACTTTTTTTTAAACAAAATATCTTTTTTCTTTTTCTTCTTCGTGGAAATTGAAATGATTTGATTTTTTAACAATTAATATAACAAAGGCAAAAGGTGATTGGTGGAATTAGGCTGGGCAGGGGGATCCGACTCCAGCGCAGTTCCCGTCGCGGACGACGTATGCCTTCATCATACCATTGGGTTGGAGGTTCTTGCAGGTGGCTTCGGGACCGGTCATCTCGTTGTGGTTGCAGCCATCAAAGTTGCCGCAGACGCCGCACTGAGTGCCGCGGTATCTGGAGCCGAGGGTGATGGTCGTGTAGTGTCCGGTGTAGCGGACGAACAGGCTGAGTTGTTGGGAGAGGATGAAGACGTTGTTCTCATCGTGCTTGTAGATCCTGGAAAGAGAAAGAATGATAAGGAAGGTCAGCAAAAGGTCATGACATGACATGACATGATGTTTTTTTTATGATGACTTACTTGAAGATCTTTGGATCTGCGTCAGGGGTGAAGATCTTGTCGGAGAGGGCGACAGCCTTTCCGTCGACGGTGGCGGTGTCCATGTCGTTGAGGTCGATCTTGTGCTCTCCAAGGTGGACGGTGATCCCGAGCTTGTCGTTGGCGATTTTGTGTCCCAAGACGAGGTAGCGAGGAGTATCCGTGCAGTCTCCGGAGATGAGGGTGGGGCACTCTGACATATCGGCGTGGTAGGTGAGGTTGTCGTAGGTTTGGACAGCTCCGGGAGTGACATCACAGTAGCCTGAAGAAGGGAGGAACAAAAAAGAAAAGCGTTTTAGAAAAAAATATGGAGGGGGAGGAGGAGTTTTTTTTTGTGAATTATGACTTACTGTAGATTCCGTATTGCATGGCCATGGCGTACAAGGGAGAGAATCGGGAGAAGACGGGGCGCTTCAGTGGTCCGGGGAGGAAGGAAAGATCCACTCCGTGGAAGTGCTCGTGCTCTCCTTGGGAGCTGTGGAAGTGGACATCGGCTTCGGGGTGCTCTTCATCAAGAGCGACATCCAGCTTGATGGATCCTTGGATGAACTTGCCATCGTCGGTGGCTCCGTGATCTCCGTGGGCGTGGTCCAGGGCGGCGTCAACCTCTTCGCTGGGAACGTGGTATGGCATCAGAAGGGCGGCGGCGATGATTCCAGGGTATCTCCAGCGCTTGCGGGCTTCTGGGTCGACCTTGTAGTTGATGGTGACGTTGGCCTCGCGGAGGGAGGTCTGCTTGAAAGCGGCCCAGACGCAGGGCTCGGTGGCGGGGGTGATGGATCCTGGGTAGCGGTCGGAGTGCTTGGCCTCCTCGCACTGGTGGTATGGCCAGCGGTCGGAGTGGGCCTCATCCTTCTGGGCTTGAGATCGGTGGGCAAGGCGGACGATCTTGATTCCGGCGCCGTTGGTGGGGCAGGTGGGTCCCTCCTTTCCGGGCTTCTCTTCAGTTCCCCAGACGATGTTGATGGTGCGCTCGTAGGTGGGCTCGTTCTCGCCTTCGTAGGCGAAGAAGTCGGTGATCTTGGAGCCGACGGAGTTGATGTCGACGCAGACGACTCCGGCCTTGTCGGCAGACTCGTCACGGGCGGCGGCCTTGATCTTGACGTCGACCTTCTCAAATCCAACCTTGGCGAAGGAGACGACGGCCTCGATGTTCTTGGTCTTGGGGGTGGTCCCGATGTACTTGGCGTTCATGGAGGCCTTGGCTTGGACGCGGATGCCCATCTTTTCCTTGGGATCGGTTTCATACTTGACCTTGATCTGACCCTCGAGCTTGTCGTAGACTGAAGGGGCAGAGGTGTCTTGCTTGAAGTAGGCCTTCATTCCGCAGGTCTCCGTTGGAGGGGAGAGGAAGAGGGACTGGATGAGGTAGCGGGCGCCAAGACGGAGTTGGGTCAGGGGTCCTCCCAACCGTCCGCCGAGGTTCTTGTTCTCAGGTCCGAAGAATTTGCGGAGGGAGCGGAGGACGTGGACGCGGGAGTGGATCTTTTCGCAGTCGAAGTACTTGACTCCGGCCTTGATTCCCTCCATGAACTTGTACTTGTAGCCGGAGCCGAGTTGACGGGTCTCGCGGTACTTCTCTCCCTTGGAGATCTGGGCGACTCCCTTGCAAGTTGGGCAAGTTTGGTGGAGGAGGTCAACGATATCCTGGTCGTGTTGGGAGGCGGGAGCATCGCTCAAGACGGAGGTCACGGCGGTGGCGTGAACCTTGGCAAGGACGGGGTCCTCTTCGGTGGGGGCGTTGATGACGAAGTTGACAGAGTGCTGCTTGATATCAAGCCCAACGCTCATGTGACGTGGGACGCGGACACGGAGGGTACGGACGGCCTGGACGGAGTGGGCGCTGCCGAAGGCGGGAAGATGGTTGTTCACGGAGGAGGAGCCGTGGATGTTCAGCTGGAAGCGCATGTTGTAGTTCCTGGACAGGGTGGTTCCGGTCTTCTCGGATCCGACCTTGGCGTGGACGCCGGCCACGGCGGTCACGGCGGAGACGATGGAAACGGGGGTTCCGAGTTCGTTGGGCTTCTCAATGGTGGCTCCACCGATGAGGAGCATCCTGTAGAATTCCTTGTCGTAGGCGGCGTTCTTGTATTCTCCGAGCTTCTTGATGAGTTGGGGGATGGTGGTGACGGTCTTGGCGTCGGCGGCGTGGTAGCCGACAACCCGGTTGTGGAGCATGACGGCGATTTCAATGCGGAGGGGCTCGCCTTCACGCTTCTCCACTCCGATCTTGGTGAGGACTTCCTTTAAGTCGTCGAAATCGACGACGCCGGTGGTCATGCTCATGATCCTGTTGGCCAAGGCCTTGCCAAGTCCCTCGAGACGGACGAAGAAGCCGAGGTAGTTGGTCCCGTAGCCCGCGGTCTGCCCGTAGAAGCCGACGTACATGGAGCGGGGGAGGACGGACAAGCCGGACTTTTGGACGGAGGAGATGGTCATGTGCCCAAAGTTGTATTGGCGGTCATAGTAGTCGGAAATGTATTGGCCGGAGTACTTGGGGTTGATCTTCCAGTGGGGGAACATCTGGACGGCGGTCTTGGCGTAAGATCCACTAAAAACGAGAAAGGAAAAAAATAATGCAAAAATTGTAATCGGATTTTGCTAAAAAAGATTGCTAAAAAAATAAAAATTATTCTGCGAATTTTTGTGTCGACCCTTACATGAGAGACATGCATGGCTTGGTGGTGAAGGCCAAGGTGCGGAACATGGAGATGACGAAGTTCTTGACGTTGGGGTTCTGCTCGGTCCACATGTAGAAGGCGGCCTCTTGGAAGAGGGACTCCTGTTGGGTGTTGTAGAGGGTCCACATAAGGGCATGGGTCCTCAGCTCGGGATCCTCCTGCCTGTCGTAGAAGATGGGGAGGAGTTGGTTCCGGAGGGCGAACTTGTCTTCCTTGAGCAGGGGCTTGAGTCCGCCCATGGCGGCATCCCTGACGGTCCTGTCCTGGTGCTTGTCCTTGACCACATTGATCAGGACGTGGGCGGCGGCTGGGAGGTGGATGTTCTTGAGGGCGATGACGGCCTCGGTCTTGTCTTGGAAGTCTTCGGAGGCGGTGATCTGGTCGCCGAAGATCTTAACGTATTTGTCCAAAAGGCCGGACTTTTGGCAGCCGTTCTTTTTGCAGGCGCGGCCGAGGAGGGTCGCGAAGGCGAACTCGATCATGCGCTTCCCGTGCTTGGAGACTCCCTGCTTGGAGAGGAGGGGCTCGAGCTCTTCGAGGAGGTGCTCGGTGGGATTGCGGACGTAGTTGGCCAGGGGGGCTACGACGCGGGCGATGATCAAGGTTTCTTGGGTCTCTTGGATAACGTCACGGATGACGAGGGTGGCGGGGCCGGTGCCGGAAACGACGAGGGCGTCAAGGAAGAGTTTGCTGGAGGGAGGGAGGAAAGAAAAGAAAATTGTCATTTATAATAAAAAAAACAGCCGATTTCCATTTTTCTTGGAGGGCAACTTATTTATTTTTTACTGGACACTTACTATTCGGTAATGTCTCCTCCGTGAAGCTCCTGCTCCACCTGTTTCAAGTGGGTGTAGTCCAGAGCGCTGACGAAGGGGATGATGGAGTAGGGGCTGACCTTGTGGAACTTCTCGAGATCCGAGAAAACCTCGACGTTCTCAAGGGACATATGGACCTTGTGGATGTTCTCCTTGAGGACCTCGGCGGCCTTGTTCTGTCCGGCGGTGTCCAAGTCCAAGTCGTGATGGTGGAAGAAGAAGGGCTTGGGGGACTTGATGTCCTCATCCTCATCATGATCATCATTTTCGAAGACGAACTCGACGTGATTGGCCTCAGCTCCGTTGGAGGGTCCGGCGACGGAGCCGGACTTGACTTCCTTGAGGACGGCGGTGATCATGGCGAAACTGTATTGGGTGTGGCCTTCAGTTCCGAACAGGCGGTAGATGACGGAGGAGCCGACGGTGATCTTGTTGACGGTGAGGGAGCCATCCTTGAGCTCGAGGTCGTAGACGCCGAACCCGGTTCCGTTGAGGGTGTCCTGTAAAAATCCAAAAATAAAATAATAAGTCATGCCATATTCCAAAAGGAGCTGGAACAGATTGACCTTCTTTTTTTTTAAATTTGTCTCAACTTACCCTGGAGTTTTGGTCGGGGCAGTAAGGTCCGGAAATGCCTGGGGCGCGGACACGCTTGGGAGCGTTCTTGCAGGCGGCATGGGATCTGTACTTGCGGACTTGGGCGTGATGGTCGTCCTTGCCAGGAATGGTGATGTATTCAGTGTAGCACTCGCCGACTACGGTTTCCTACAGAAAAACAAAAATAATTAAAATAGCAAATTAGCGCATGGCCTATATAATTTAGTTTGAACTGTTAAAATTAAATTGGAACTAAATTGGCTTACTTCTTCGGTGTGGGAGACGGTTCCGTGGGTGAGGTCAATGTGGCTGAGGTCGAGTTGAAGGGCGGAGGCCATACCTCTCTGCATGTTTTGGGCCCAGATGGGGATGTCCTTGTTGAGGACGATTCCCTTGACCTATAACAAATTAATTAATCAAATTAATTTTAATTAGGAAAAAAGTTATTTTATTTGGGGCAATGTGATAATTTTTGTTGCAATTTTTTTCTTCTTTCTTACCAGACCACCTTCAACCTTGACGGCGAAGGGCTCGGACAATGGAGCGAGTTGGGCGAAGGTCTTCCTCTCGTACTCGGGGGAGTGCTTGAAGTCGAACTCTCCATTGTAGAAGCCAAGCTTGACGTTGTTCAGTTGGACATTGAGCACACTGGCACCTCCTTGGATGTGGAGCTCTCCAGTGAAGTTGGCGGTGGAGGCGAAGCTAACGTAGTCTTCGGAGCCGGCCATCAGGGAAGCGGAGTAACCGTAAACGTATTCCTTTCCGGATTGGAACAGGGCCGTCCCAACATCTCGCTTCACGACGGAAGCCGAGCTGCTGAGCACAAGGCCTAAAATAATAAAAATTTAAAAAAAAAATGTTGTAAAATTGATTAATTTGCTGGAATAAAATTTCCAGATTTTTTTTTCTTTCCGAGAAGAAAGTTTCCAAAATGAAAATTAGCTTACCCAGAAGAATGAGGTACTTCATGATTAAGATTTTGTATTTTTGCAATCGGTAAGGAGGAGAGTGCGCCAGAGAAATACTGATTGCTGGCCAGGGGGCCTAAAAGGAATGAGTTGGTTGGGAAGGAGTCCTCCCTATTTATAACAGACGGTTCTCCTTTGTCGTCCGTCCACCTCGGAGCATTCTACATCCCAACATGTTCCATCCCAACATGTTCCATCCCAACCCAGTTTACAGGGGAGCATCATGGCATAATGGCATCCTAATCATCATCATCATGTTGGATTGCATTTAAGATTTTAGAATTATGTGTATCGACCCATATAAGAAGAAAAAAAATTAGGTAATTTCATCCTTGAAATAAAATACTCGCGTTTAGCTCCAATTAAAATCATGAGCAGTTGAACATGAAGTCATATTTATTTTTTAATCATTTATTTTTTTTTATTTTTCCTTATCAAACTTCTCTCAAAAGTCTCCACTTTGATGTGATGTACTCCTTTTTAAGCGCATCTTGGATTTGGATTTTAGCTCATGTGATGATGGTGATGATGGGGACGGGAATTTTTTGTCGGGTGGATTTTTATGTTGGTTTGGAATAAATAGGGATGGAAATACGCACGTATTCAACTTTAAAAAAATTAAATTAAAAAGTATCCATAAAAAGTGCGATATGGAATAGTGTCAATAATAAGTAGATAGATAAGCTGTCCTGTGCAAATAATTCCGTTTGACATGTTTTTTTTTTTTCGTCCACAATCTCCTTCCAGAACAGTTTAGCATTGACTTGGGAGAGAGAGAGAGAATTTATTTTAGATAAAAATGCATTCAATATACATAAGCCGGGTGGGTTATGATTATAATTACATAGTTATCTGGATCTGGTGGATTCGAAGAAAGATGATGCCATGTTTATTTGAACTTCTCTCTCCTTTTCACCTATTCAGTACATATTTTTTTTTGTCATGGCCTTACTTACTTATGGATAAATTTAATTGAGAGTTTGGCTTACATAATACCTATAAAAAATTGAGTTGATTATTGGATAACACGTCCGATTTTATCTCTGTGGAAGATGAGCCATGAAAAAGAAAAGGTCTCCAGTTGACGAGTTAGCAACAGCAGCGAGAAGGTTATGACAAAGATGATGGTGGCAATCGAATCGATTAGCGAAAAAAAATGTCACAACTTATTTTTAATTTTTTAGGTTACGCTACGCCTGTTTGTCTGGCTTAAAAGATATTCTGTGGTCTTTGTTGCCAAAATTGCGTTATCTCTTTGGTTGATGATGATGAACCATGAACCATGGACCAAGCCAATAGTCCAAAATGTCAGATTGAATTAAGTATAACTTAACTTGAGGGAGATTGACGTGATGATTATGATCAAGTAGGCAAGTTTCTTTTTTTTGCGAGAAAAATATCTAGG
>JAQGAI010002816.1:0-11656 GCA_034696905.1 Lepidocyrtus violaceus
TTATCGTTAGTAGCTGCAGGATTTCTAGAATCTTAATCAGGAAAGATAATCATCATCCCTTTTTTCGTCGACGTCATCAGTATGACTGATATTACCAATAGGCTTTTATCAAAACGGGTAAAGTAAGAGCGAGCATATAAAGTTGTTACTTTCCACCTGGCCCATTAGCTGCTTTTGGAATTTTCAAGAATAGACGATAACAAACCTGTGCTGCTACCTGTAGATATCACTGTGACGCCATTTAAAATAGCAGTCTAGTCACAAACAAACAAATTAAATGCAAAAAAATGCGTAGCCACTAGCCAGCCAGATATAAAAGATCTCATAATAACAAAAATCTCATAATAAATAATGAGTCCTGTTGTTTACCTATCATATTTTTTTACAGAAAAGAGTTCATCATGCAAATAAAAAATGTTAAAAACAGTTTGAATAAAACAGTCGTCCACAACTTTTACTGCCGGCTCTTTGGCTCCAGTTTTATCAAGCTAGACGCTTTCATATGGTTCATGATACTTATCCAAACAGTAATTAAGGTCAGTATATGAGTACCTAAATATGGAATCTTCATCTCAAGGAGCTTGGGGATGGGATGAAGAATGGCCATAAAATTATGCCACCGGGTCAACTACCAACTTATTACGAGGGATTCTAATCATTTGGGGTCTGCTTTCTGCAACCCACTAATCTTTTATGTATTTTTTCCCTACTTTTTTAGCATAAATATTATTAAACTCCAGTCAAGTCAAAGACATTTATGATCCGCGTGAAAAAAAAAACATTGGGAAAGTCACACTTCTTTCTGTGTACCTAACATATCACCTTTCTTCAGCCACTAGCAAACCCAAGCCCATTATCCTTTACTGCCAAGAGGCCAGGTTTAAATTAAAATTAATCTATTTAATCGCCTTGCCCCAAATTTTGATTCCTCCATCAACAGTATCATATCAACAACTCAACGTATTAAAAACATTTTAATGAGTGAGTAGTTGCGGGTGACTGACAATGAGTTCTCTGCTGGCTCCTCCAACAGTCTGCGTCTGTTCCAAGGCGTTGGATTGCCTTGGATAGAATGTGGAAGAAAGATCTTCCTTACTGCGTGTTTAGTTGGGACATGGGAACTTGAAGAGGAAAAAGAAGAGGATTTTGACTTGGTGATTTATGAGGATGTTGTTGGTTTCTTTTCTTGAGTGAGAGTGTGACATGACAGTATCAGAATTAGAAATGAAAGATGGAAGCTGGAATGGATTTTAGGTTTCCAAAAACAGTAAGTCCAAATCTTGCATCTTAGCAGCAGCGTCAGGCGTCAGAAAAGCAGATCAAGACTTGGCAAAACAACACATCTTCTTTCAGTATTAAAAACACAGGCAGAGAACATCATCTCGCCTCATAGTTTGTGATGACAAGGAAGTGTTGACGATCCTGAGCTGTGAGACACAGCAAGAGATGTATCATGCCATGCAGAACGTTACCAAGTATGTGTGTGGTTCCAGAGGATTATGATCTTGTGTACCAACGGCTTTTCATTTTTCATTCCAGTGGCTGGCCTTTTTAAATCATCATCGGTCAGTCAATACTGGATAATGATTATCTTATTTTTCTGTTTTCACTTTTTTCAGATACTATTTATTTAAATTTAGCTTCTTGAGCTGTTTGTTGGGTTTAAAGAGGGAAAATGATGATGAAACCTACAAACTATTGAACTTGTTAAGTAAGTTAATTCATAATTCGTCTGTCTTTTAATCGTTATTATTACTATATTTTAATACCATTTTACGCAGTAAGTCTGTTCCTTTTGCTAACAAAATGTTCTATAATTATACTTAGTAATCATTTTGTTCAAAAACAAGTCTCAAAGTCTGCTGGCTCACTCTTTGCTAATTATAAACCGCTGCAAAAACATGTATTTTGTATGCTTCAAGCCAAGCTGATTTTGCAATTAAGATTAGTATATGGCCACATGTTATCAGGCTATCTGTTTGACTGTTTGTTATGCAGTGACTACGTAATAATATTTAAGTAAGAATTAAAATGTTTTTAAACGGAAAATCGTACTGGGTTCTTATTTCTTATTGCAAACATTGCGATTTGATTGGGTAAATGACAGAGGCAGTGTCATTGCATTGGTAGCCACTACATCAGCGTGCCAGACGATCGTAAAATAATGTACAATTTACTTTCCGAGGAGACGTACAGAAATTATCGTTACGTAATGTTACAGGGTTTTGTCTCTGCAATTGGAAACTTAAAATTCACGTTGGAATTTGGAACCAGAAGTTCTAACGAGAATTGGGGACCATTAACTTTGAAACATTTTAGTAGCCCCACCTACCTCGTCCTAATCATGAAGAACGTATTTCTATGCAAATAAAACGCAGTTTATTTATGATGATGGTGACCAAATGTAATTTTATATTTTATGATCATCATCATCAGTAAACTGTGTCCAGTCCAAGCCTTTTGGAACGATCAAGAAGGAATTTACTGGTTCCCATTTTCCTATTATATTGTGAGTGAACCAGATTCATCAAAAGCTAATCCAACCTTTTTAATTCGGCGATGACATTGCGAAATCTGGAAAAATCTGAATAAAATAAAATAACAATTTAATCCGATTTCTGATTCAATCTCATGATAATATGTTTTGTCAGGCTCGCTAATCCTTTTTTAAGTAAATCACTTTTATCCTCATCCATATTTTCTATCCACTATACATTCGTAATTGAAATAATGACAATGTAAGTTTTAGTGACAAAGACATGACCATTTTGATATCAAGGGAAAAAAATCATTTGCCGAAATCATGGTACATGAACGAAGCACATGACGCGAAATGAAATTATTACAAAATAGTGCCAATCTTTCCACCAAATACAATGAACTTTCCCTTGTCCAATAAGCCTACGTCAACATTAGCTTTGGATTTGGAAAAGTAGCCGGTTCCAAAATATTTATGTATGGTAAGAGTTCTTTTTAATCGAATCATCCCATTTTAAATAAATATGTCTGTTAATGATTAATTGAGTCTACAGCGGAATTCAAAGGGCTACAAGATAATTTCGTGTATTTTCCAAAGTTTATATGTTTTTGAGGATTTGTGGATGTGAATAAACATCATATCACGTATGAGTAAATTAAATTCATCGAGTCTCATTGCATCAGAATCGTATTTCGTGTTTTTCAGTCTAAACTTGGAACAATTAAATTACCAATTTTTTTAAATTCGTATTATGTTACCAATTGCCTAAAATATAGCTTTGTGCTAAAATTAGCCATGATGCTGCAACAAAAACATGTCTATAAGAAGCAGAAAACTATCAAGTTCTTGCACATTGATACAAACTCTGCTGACCCTTGGATTGGACATCCATCCCACAGAAGCTTCTTTGCGTCAACAACGACGTGAACTAATCTGTAATGGTAATGTTAATAATAATGCGCTAAATGACATAAAAACTTATTAGCAGTCATCATCATATTATCATCCTCCTCATCCTAGCAAGTGGAAAGTGGAATGTCAATCATATCATGTAGGAAAGTAGTAAGTAGATTTACTCTCGTATTTCAACTTTGAACCGAATCATACTACTACACAGTATCAGAAGCCATCCAATATCACCATCGACGAAACCACCCACTCCCACCCCATCATACAAAGTGGTTCTAAATAACATAAATAACCTTTGCATTATCTGTATAATGATCATCACCGAATATTTAAGGAGGAGTATAATTATGTTTTTATTAATTTGCATGCAACTATTCATCTGGAAAAAAGGAAGAGGCTCAGCTAAATCTATTTTTTTCACAAGGTTTCTCCAAAAGCATATTATTCAACCATCTTTATCTTTTAATACAAGATAAGCCTGAAAATGTTATTTTCAGCCTAGATCATTCATTAAAAGTAAATTAGCATTACATTACCTAAATATTACATAACATGTTATAAATATGTTAATTCTCCATTTAGCGTGAAAATCTAAGCCGACAATTGGAAGAGGCCGAAAATAGTACAATTTGTTTGAATATGGCTGAATAAAAAGGAGCCCGTCAGCACCACACACACCGCCAACACAGATGGTTCACTTTATATTGATGGGTGGAAAGAAAAGGGGAGAAGGTGGTGGCGGAGGATGATATTTTTGGTAACGAGAAAAAAAAATGTGTTAAAATTAGAGTGAGAAGGAAACATATTCATCACAGTTGGGAATGATGGAAAGGCAAATTGGCACATACTATTTTGATGATGGCAATTTTCCTTGTTGACAATAATACAATCCATTCCAAACATACATTTGGAGGAAACGGTAGGAGAAAAAGTTGGGTTCTCTGCTAATAATAAAAATTAACACAGTCATGGAATATTCCTATCTACTTTCCTCAAATGGATGCAGCAGAGGTTCCGTACATGTCAATCTTGGGGTCAAAATGAAAATGGTGGCTGATTAGGTTGGATGGATTCATAAAAGTTGCATGTGTTACTTATTATTATTATGCAACCCAAAACCAAATGAAAAAGTGCGTAGCAGCAATTTCTACAAAAAAAATGGATTTTCTCTGTTATAAAATTGTTCGTAAATCAGTCAACCCAAAAAGATCTCTCTCAACAGCAAAATCTCTCAGCTTTCAGTTCTTTTGCCGTCAAATTTCATGTGAACCAAGAGCCGATGTTAGTGCGAGAAACTTGTAGCTCTTGGCTTCGTGTTTGATGTTGGATTGAATGCGTTTTTTATTACGAGAAGAGGAACTGAACTGATTATTGGCGAGGATGGGAAGGATGAATGAGGAACGCTGTTGAGCAGGTTTTTCTTCAATGCTTGCCTATGTGCTTTTGGGTGTTGAAGCGGTAGAGCATCCAAATCTATACATATTGTATGCAGACCCATCGTCAGTTCTCTTCTCAGTCAGTCGGTTCAGCTTGTTGCTTGTTTTATGGCAGCGTTTTATTGGCAAAGCGGATGAAAATGTTAGAGTGGAGCACATGGACAAGTCAGTTTGTCTCTGGCAATTTGCCCAGCAGGACGCAGCACATTTTCCTATACTTTGTAGCAGATTTAGCTTACATATGTAAAGAAAAAGTGGTTCTAACGAGAAACAAATTTTTCATCTGTATTTTATATCTTCTTTCCCATCATCATCATCATCAAACAAACCGTTAACAAGCAGATGTACCAACAGATAGACATACTTAAGTCTATTCCTTGACTCCCATTTCTTCACTGACAAATCAAATTTATTCAAAGGAGGCTCAAGGGAAAAGTTGGAAACATGTAGATTTCCATGTTCTCGAAGAAAGTTCTCACCTTATTTCCAATTTGCAAAGTGGATAACCCTGGAGTGTAGTGTTGATTTAAGAAAAAAAGTGAAGTGAGTTGGATTTCATTCCATTTTATTTATCTAGTGTCACCTGGGAATTGTCGGCTAGGAAAACTGAAAGAAAGTAAGAAGCTACATACTACATGCAAAAATGTAATATGCCTTCTGTTTGCAAATTATTTCCTACAAGCTTTTGAAAACCTCTGGAATTGAGTGAACCCGAAAGTTCAGTGAAAGGTATGAACCTCTCTAGAAAGGGAAAAAATTGATTATATCCTATTTAAATTCATATGATATAACATCATGTTGCAACACGAAAAGTGCCTATGTGATATCAATATGTAATATACCGTAGGTTAGAAGGACATTTTTTAGATTACCGGCTTTATGAGCTTTACCTGTCACTTGAGGCAAAATTTCATAATATATTACTTACAGATATTATTATGATTATATGATATGTACAATGTATGCAGCACATCACATGTCATTTGCATAATAATATGAGAAGCCTGTGAGATTTCTTTGGTTTTTTGGCATGTCTCTGCTGTGGTGGATTAGGCCACAAAAACCAGAAATTACTTTTTCATCCTCATCGCATCTATGATAACTTTAGTTGATGTCTAGCTATTCGGAAATTAGTCTGTCCTTCAAAAATCACTGCCGGAGCCTGAGAATAATGAAGAAACTTTCAAGGTATGCGTTTCCCCCTTTTCATTACTGTCATTCAAGCATCAGATAGGATCAAGTTGTTTTAGAAGAATAGGAAAATGTTTGTCGGATGATGAATGTTTATGCGTTTATCATTCGGAAAATCACTCCATTGTTTCACATCAGTTTGGATTGTGGAATTTATCTGCGGTAGGGTAAGTAATTTGAATATTTGAAAGTGCACATATCACATTACAATTAGGTACACAAGAAAAATTACGAAATATGAAGGTCATCTAGTGCAGGTTAGGATTCAGGATGGGGTGATGTGATGTTATCCGATAGGAAGCTTTTAGCTTAGAGTTTTTGAGCGATAACCCCAATTCATTTATTCCATTAGGGATGTAGTATGGTGTGATGATGTGATATAAAGAGAGGTCAGATTTCAGCTTGATTTCGGATCTGTAGAATTTACTACGCCGCACATAGACACAACATAAAAAACAAACACAACCTTAAAAAGTCTGCAGTGTGTCGTGTCGTTGTAGTCCCCTTTCCCAAAACTAAAGTCGAAATTTATTTTTACCAACTGCCAAATTCTCTGGTAATTAGGTATGCATACGCTGATTTACCTACATTTGAAAGGGAGTGATATAAAAAAACTCCATAGCATAGTAATGAATCGTATAAAAGAAACTATTTATTAAAGTTCTCCTTTTGTCATTTGTTTGACTTTTTTGCTGGTATGGTGGATTCAAAGTCACCTTCTTTGAAGGTAAAGGTTTTTCTCCAATCTCAGGTTTAGTGCCGGATTTTTTTCGCAAAAAAAACATGTGTAATTGTGACAATGAACAACCTTCACTTTTGCTTCACTTCCATCATGCAATGCAGCAACGCACAGCTCCCATCCATCACCAAGAATGAGACGAGAAACTGCATCATAGAAGGATGTCATTATTTTGTGTAATATAATGCTCAACTATGTATGTTCGAGCTCCTCACTAGTATTTACGTAATTTGTACAAATAATTGACTCCTCCATAATGATATAATGAATTACCTATTGTTTTCTTTTTGCAAATATTTAACC
Organism: Lepidocyrtus violaceus; assembly: GCA_034696905.1. Lineage (NCBI taxonomy): Eukaryota > Metazoa > Arthropoda > Collembola > Entomobryomorpha > Entomobryidae > Lepidocyrtus > Lepidocyrtus violaceus. The sequence goes on from JAQGAI010002816.1 coordinate 7,058, forward strand.
ATGAGACAGACGTACGCATCAAGTGACAAGCTCACGTTTCCATTTATATGCCGTCTTGCATAAACTGTCGACACGGTTGATGGCACGCTGTGAATATGAAATCTCGAAAGAAGAAGGTTATTTCATCAAATAGCATATGAAATTACATATGAAAGATAATTATTCTCTTTATTTGCATTTTCTTCCACAGATTTGGAAGAAAATTTCGTCGTCCGCGTGCAAAATTCCAGTCAGCGACATGACCTAATCCAAGGTGCATTTTGAAGATCAATACCGACTGGTTAGCAACATCTTACAAGAGTACTTTTTATTGGAGTAGTGGACCTCTTTTTTATGACTTTTCAAGATCAAAAAGTGATTCTCAGAATTACGGAGGATCTCATAAAATATTCCTTTAATTCCGTTAAACCACCGCGGTGGTGAGCAAAGAGGAAGCAGAAAAAAACTAATTTTTTTGGGAAGGGTGGTGAAGGTTTTCCTTTGTGTAAACCTGCTGGTACATAATTCTATTTAACTAGTGTAGCATGTTAAAAGTGAGTACACGCTCGGATAACTTTGTCGCTTCCTTTCATGCCGCTGCTCCTGTTGTTTATTAAATTGAGTCATCTACTTTTCCATCATATCCTTATGGGTGACATGTGCTTATAAAGTGAGTGTATTAGTCATATCAAGTGGCTTAACTTAATTTTCTGCTGGAAATTGAGAATGAAGGGGAAAATTCATTAAAAAACTGATACGTGATACATAATATGTTAGCTGATAAAACAATCAGAGCCGAAAAAAAATCAGTGACTGGAAGAACATATTTTGGACTTCGGTCTTTCCCTGCAAAGCTGTGAGCCATATTGTACTTGCACTCATGCGTGAATACTGTAGACAGCTTCGAATTTAATTTTATCTCATCCCATTTCTATTCCTGGGAGGCTAATTGAAAAGGTTTACGAAACCAGGATTTAAATGCCCCGAGCGATTTCCTTTTCGCCCATTCAAAACTTCTCCTAAATGGGAATATACATACCTAGCTTGGTTCGTTGAAAGAGAACAACAACTAAATTTAATTAGCGTCTCATCTTCCTAATCTGACTGTGAACTGAAACTGAAATAGACACAGAATGAATGGCTACGAAACAAGTTGAGAAAACAAAGACGTTCCAAAAGTAGCAAAAGAGATACAAATCCGGAGCCCTATGTTACATATATTTCCTTCCCAACATAACAGAAAGTAAAAGAGTGGTGGTGGTGGCTCTCTCATTCTCACTTTTTCCTGTAGCCAACTCGTCACACAAACACAGAAAGTGTCAAACTTTTCTCCTGACGAGGAGAGCCGTATTCATTGGAAGGAAGAAAGTGGAAAAACTCCTTCATATATTACTTTTCCCATAAAGTTTACGGTTATTATTTGGGATTCCACGTAGTGCTATCATAAGCCATTCATGTACGCTTTTTTTATTAAGTTACGGACGGAATTTTTTATTTGTGATTTGTTAGTGGAATTGAGGATTTCATTTCATGTATGAAACTAAAACTCTGCTGGTTTTTACAAGATAAAACCGCAAAAATAAGATCCGGTCATACAAGATTTTCGAGAAGCATAAAATTGAACGATGATGACATAAAGTGAGCTCTCTAGCAATAAAGTATAGTGACCAGACCAGGTTTTGTGACGCCGTAAGAAGGTTCGTGTATCTGCTGAACACATCGCATAAAGAGTGGAACTAACAAAAAAGGGGGTTTTCTGACAATAATAAGAAAAGGGAATAGTTGAACAACAATGCAAAAAGGAATGTGTCATTTCCTATCTCGTTAAATGAGAGCGTAAAAAATAGTTTCAATTTAGTTTTTTACTGATTGTTTTTTGTTTGTCCCGTCACGTCAGACATCCTGCTCCAAATAAAAAAGCATCCAGCTTATCCTAATCATCCCAGGTCAAAACAACGGATTGTCCAAGTCAACAAAGTGTTCCAACCTAGATTACAAGCGAAAGCCTACATTCCCTTTTGTTTCACGAAGGCGCAGAATCGTGTGAAGAAGTCGTTCTTTTTCCTTTGTAAGGAAGTGCTAAACTCTATCGTTTTTATTGTGAAAGCTTTCCATTCCTATGCTCCTGCTTTTAAGAAAAAAATAAAAAACACTTCAGCTTTATCTTTACTGTCAAGCATCCTTCCGGACTACTTCTAAATATATCTGATATCATCATTACGCCATATTTATTTCAAAATCGGGGCAACGGAAACTAATGCATTCTGAAAGAGGCGTAAGCTGACAGCTAGTTAGGAAGACAGAAATGGGAATTGAAGAGAAAGTTTTAGTGATGGAGGGAAAGCATTCCGGATTATACCGTCAAGAGCAGAAATCACGAGTGCACGTCTCCCACAACAAGTGGAGGAAGAAAATCTCTCCCAGCAACGTCTACTCACCTTCATCTTTCCCCTGTTGGTCTAGAAGATGGCCAGAGATTACGTGGGGGATAGCTCTCACAGCGCTACTTTTACTCTCCGTAGCTGACCAAGCGGAGAGTAATCCTTTGGCGAAACAAGGTCATCCTGGTGTTGGGAGTGAGGCTCACAGTCAGTCGACCTACTACAGTGAAAGTTCTAAATTTGTTTATAATGAAGGAAATTCCAACGGTGGTGGTGGTGGTGGAAGGGAAAAGCTAGGACAAGTCTACAGTTCCCCCGCATCCACAGAGCATGAGCCACCCCTAGTCAAGCCATCCGAGCTTTCCTTCAAGCTAAACCGATACTGCCAAGCGGACGTTTCATTGGAGCGAGTCATCTGTCATAATGTGCGGCGACGAGGGGACTTGCCCAAGAAGGAAAAGTACTTTGATGAAGTTCAGCAAGCCTTGTTTGTCAACATTTCGACAGGTGACGGAGGCGACATCCGCCTGGAAGACTTGAGAAGTCTGTTTCCCAACTTGATCGTATTGGGAATTACGAAAAGCCCTTATACCGCCGCTAGTCTCATTAATTTACAAGGGACGAGGACCGCAAGTCGTTGGGAAATGAGTTCCAACCTGGCGCCCAAAAGCCTCCTCCAGGATCCCCACTTCGCTAAAAGGCTTGGCCTGAATTACTTCAGCAGTCAGGTTCAGAAGCCGACGGTGACGTCAGTCGGCGGTTTGAGAGGACAACGAGCGCTTATTTCCCAACAGAGCCATACCACAACAGTTCCGACTTCCAGTACAACTGGCGTGGGGAGGGACGTGGGTGAGAGCGCATTCGAGAGCAATGACATTCCACTGTCGGATTCTCCCTCGGACGATGATCAGCCCAATAATCCTGTTAACAAAGGAAATAGCACGGAGACGGAAGTGGATGAAACTCTTCAAAACGATGCTGGGATGCCGGAACTCCCTCAGCAGCTACGAAGATTGGTCTGGCCCTCCATCCGGCATTTGAACCTGTCTTGGAACGAGCTCACTTCCGATGCTTTCCCTGACTTTCTCTCCAACGTATTTCCAAACCTGGAGCAGATCGACCTTTCCAACAATTTTCTCACAAAGTTGGACAAAGTCAGGGATGCGGATTGGCCAAGATTAGAGTCTATGGATGTCTCAGGTTTGTTTGTTACTGTTTATTCTTGTAATTACATTTTCTTCTTAAGTAAACAGGCACGTGCTCACCATCCTACTTTTTTATTAGTTTTCTTAATATAGTTTATGCTCAAACCAGATATACAAAGCTATTCAGTAAGGAAGAAATAGCAAATTTAGAAATGCTATGCTTATACTGTCCCCCTTTTTTGATGTATAGTCGTACAAAGACCCAAGAAATCAGTTTTTGTTTACTTTGGGAAGTTACCAACTCATAAAATCTGTTTTATTGCGTTATTTTCATCTATCATAATTACACTCGTTAGCCGTGTGTTTAAGTTTGAACATGTCATCCTGGCTTTTGGCAAACAGTCTTTCATAATAAGATTGTTAATTTAATTTAAGTTCAATTTTCAATTCACATCGATACATACACACAATCCATTGTTTGTGGTTGTGGATCTGGCACTCGTACGAAATCACGTAATTCTTGATATCCATCTCGACTTTTTAGTGAGCAATTAAGTTGCTAATTGCCCTTTGCTGTTTTCATCCAGTTGAAAAGCATCTTCCTGGTCCTGACATCATCGTTAGTTTCAGTAAACATTATTCATTTCACTGCATCTCATGTAAATGGGCAAGTTATAAATTGTCAGGAATATCTTGGCTGGAAGTGGCAAGGAAGGAAACAAAACTCAACGAGTTCATACATGGCTGTGCTGTAGAGCTATTGCATTGTTACTAACTGGTAAGATCATGAGCAAAATTGCAGGGAATGAGTTAAACTGCATGAAAGTGTTAGATAACAAGTTGCCATTATCATAACAATGCTCAAACTGCAAAGTGAAATTATCATATGAAAACATTTTTTAAACATTCATTATGCAAGAAATGGCTCTAAAAAAGCAATAACGACAACGTTTATGTGAAGCCTTTTCCCATTCTGCCAGACTTCCATTTAAAAACTAATTATATTGCTGCTTGTTAAGCTGCAAACAAAGACTTGACTTTGAGAGCCCACGGGAACCATTACCTAAGGTTTCTGTTGATGGCACACTATGGTC
>JAQGAI010002817.1:0-11655 GCA_034696905.1 Lepidocyrtus violaceus
GTCAAGGTCAAACTTTTTTCATATAATTAACCCATATCAAATGGGGTGTCATTCGAAAGCTAATCATGTGCTGAGCTAAGCGACACTAATGCTATGGTCATCGGTCAACCGGAAGTGGGTCAAATCTCAAATTAAATTTTTTTCCAAAGGATAAATAGCAAATGGGGTGGTGTCATTCGAAAGCAAATCATGCGCTGGCTTCAATCAGACTAAAATTAACTCTTTTATATTATAACCGTCTTCTACGCTGCAAGTTATGTTAATAGTGTTTTTGACTGTTTATTGACATACTCCACCTCATAGTTCTCAATGAGAGAATCCTGTTTACTTGATGACAGAATAAGATGATCAATTTTCTTGAACCAGCCCATTCCCGCCCACCTATCCGAAATCCGTATGGCCTTCCCTGACATATAGGACCAGATCTGGCTGCCGGCTGCTTATATACAGCGCAATCCCGAAGCTCTTCATGTTGCTTATTTTATTGCAGAGATACTTTCCCTCCACGGATACAATCCCGTGTCGTACCAGTTTCTGGATCCCGGCATGCCCAAACCTCCCAAATTCCCTCCCGGGATTTTATTTGACCTCTTGTGACTGCGTACTCATTTGGGGCAGAAAGAACTAGACTTTCACCTAAGCGGATTTTAAAGAACCACTGCATTTCCATTTTGTTACTTTGGATGGGGAGATTGGCTCCGGTGACCATTGTTACATTCAGTATCGATTGCAAGGGAGAAAGTTGGAGCAAGTAGCTTTCTTCGCAGTATGTCAGAGATGAAAGAAGCTGTTCTAGGTTATCATGATGGCTTCCGAATGATGTACATGGTCGAAAGTCAAATGTGTCGGAAAGTCCCACGGATGGAATCCAAAGGTGCCGGTTGTAGCCCTGTCCATTGATCAGACTGTTGAATGAGAACAGTTCGGTTGGAGTAGGCGTATTCAAAATGGAGTGAATTTTGTCCTGGTGTAACATGCAAAAGTAACAGAAGAGACCAAGGCGGGGTTGTGATATGTCTGGTGAACTGAATTCGACAAAGATGACCATCGCATGGAATTTGTGACTTGTGTCTTCCTCATTCATTTCGGTTTCAGCGCTGTATATATTGTGGACAAATTCATGGGCTACCCCTTCTTCAAAGCCAATTACGTAACTGAAGAATAGGGCTGTGTCGGAAGTACCAAATCCGGATCGATGAATTGCTGTTGTAGTCTCCTCAAAAGTCTCCAAGAATAGAAGGAACACGAGGTAGTTATTGCTTCGATGTCTGAGCAGAAACCGGAAGTAGCCTGTGGCAAATGTTATGGAATTATTATTAGTGGGGGACTCGAAAATTTTCTCGGTTAGATCGAAATCAAGTTCATCCACGGTGTAATATGTGTAGCTAACAGGATGATCCTGGACATCCTGGCTCCGACGATGATGGTCGTTTTTCTCCAAATGTTGGTCCCTTGCACTATGATACCATTCATCCCGTACGTTAGAAACTGCGATGTTAACAAAGCAGTCGGATTGCAGATGCAGTGGGAGTGAAACATGGCCCTGTATGAGAATCACATTGATGAGAAATGTGAGTTTCCCCAAAAATTTTTGATATTCACTCTTGCTAATTGTAATTGGACAATTGGAGATGCATGGTCGCTATATATTTTCGGAAATGTCTTGAGTATTAGTATTAGAAACTAAAACCTAGCCAGATTAAACCGAAACTATTTTCCAATTTAATTCTAATTTAATCTAAGTGAGATGGTTGTCCAGTTACCATAATTAGGCATCGGAAAAAAGGAAGTATGGTCTTGGGACTTGCTGTGTCCAAAATTCTGAAATTTTTACATGAACAAGGATTTAATTGTTTTTCTTATCATAGTCCTGCTTTGTGTTTAGGTTGTAATTAGAAGCGACACGTGCAGTTTCATTACTTGCTATTAATCATCATAGGTGTAGTAGATAAGATCTCTACAATCAGATAAGGTTTCGATGAACATTTTCAATCAACTTCAGATAATACAGAATAGACGCATAATAAGCTTAAGCACAGTAAAATATGACGGAGAAATCGCTTGACACAAATGGGCAAAGCTTTTCTACGATTGGATTTCTCATCAGGAAAATCGTTTTCGAAAATTTTTATAACCGTTTATGGAGGATTTGGTAATGGAGCGCAAAAAATGATGATTAAATATATATTTTTTTGCTATGATATGGAACAACATATTTGAAGCTTAAAGCCAGAAAATACGGAAATCTTTTACCCATGTCAGATGATTATCGTCAAGATTTAAACCACATCCGACTCGACTCCAAAAAATTCATTGTAAAGTTTTTTGTTTTTTAAATATCTTCGTAATTGCTCCTGATTTCTTAACCTAATTTATTGAAAACTGCCCTAATCAATCTGTGGTTGAGTTACGCAATTTTTGCTTAAAAAGGACAAAACATCCCACATGCCTCATCCGATTTCTTCGTTAATCAGCTAAATCAACCAAAAAATTATGTATGCAAATGTGCACAAACAACTAGTAATAATGACTAACTAAAAATGGAGAACAGTTTGCACATATTTCTCTCTTCTCTTTGCACAAAAATAAGCTAGGTAAACTATTTACCCCTTTGCTCACTGCTCACACATCCTATTTTTACATCAATTACATTACATTCCTCTACTATCATTATCATTTCTCTTCATTGTATTACAAAATATTAATTACATGGCTAACGATACTGTTAAAACATTTCATAATACACTTCTTCTTCATTACATTACATGACATATAACCCAGTATGGAACTTTTTTAGCTAACAAACAAGAGCTGCCCCCATCCAATTTTTATCATCTTGTTTCTCATGTTTCTTGTTTCTTCTCTCTCATTCCATGTCGTAATAAATTCCTCAACATATCATCATCATCATCATCATCAGTTTATAATCTATGTACGTATCTATAGTGTAGTCATCTCATCCACTTATTATTTAAATATTGTAACACTTTTTCTCTCCTTCATTCCCAAACAGTATTATGCAAATTTCAAGACTTTAAGGAAGAAGAGGAGACGGAAGAAGAATCAAAAAATTTAGTCAGTCATAGTCATGCAGTTTGACTCAGCTTGGCTTATTGCTTGCTGCTATCTTCAGTTATCCTTTGCTCAATATTCTGAGCCGATGCTCCTATTATGTATCTGATGATGATGCTGATATGTGTGATGAGATGAATGAGAGGGGAGATAAAACATAAATTTTGAAAAGTGAAACTTGGAAAAAGGAACAGAAACTCGTTTGCCTATTCTCAGCTCGGCATCATCTCTTCTCTTGAAATGTTTTTTTTTTATACTTTGTCTCCCCCACTTTTTTTGAGTCACTTTTTTGTTGTTATCTATCAGCCCATTTGATAATAATACGTAATACATATTGTTATTTATTACATAAAAAAAATAATTTATGCATGTGACTCGTAATAAAAAAATGTATGTTAAAAAAAAGGTTTATTATGTTTATATTATGAAATGGAAACGGATGGATGAGACGGCTCGTCGATACTCGATCGTTGTTGTAATTGTTATATTACCTCCTCAACTTAAAACTGGCCGTTTGAGTTCATTCATTCATTCGTTTGGAGGAAAACATCACGCAACACAATTGCAGTAGTGAAGTCGTTGGGTCCTTTTTGCTGACTGACTGCGGCTCAGTTGGATTTGGATAAGCTCATTCATTTTATCGTTAGTCTTTCATTCATTCATTGAATTGAACTGATATCGATGTATCATCATATTGTCCACTCTGAAGCGCTAACTGCCGTCGCAGCCGCCACTTACCAAGCCGTTAAAAAATTGCATAAATGAAAACCAAGCCATACATTGGTACTTGTAACTACCTTAACTGATTTGATAATGTGGTCTACTACGTGGTCATAAATGCGATGCACTGCATTTTTTCTCAGCCTGAGCCATCATTGTCATAATTATAATGATAAGATGCACAATCTCTTTCTTCACTTCCCTTTCATTCATATTCATGAGCCATGTGCAACGTTTGTCGGAAGACTACACGCTAACGCTACATAGTCAGTTTGGCAAATATCGAATCTCGAATGAATGAATGGTTTTTAAAAATTGGGTAGGTGTAAATTTTTTATATGATGATGATAATATTTTTGCCAAAAAATATTCAACCACCTCTTTGAAAAATTATCTAATAATCTGCTATTTAATCAAAAAATTGTTGGATGAAATGAAATAAAAAAATATTATTAAAATCATTGATGCATCGGGTTTCCCAGAATATAAAAAAATACATAGGTAATATTCAAATTACGTAACTACATCAATCAGTGGATGATGTCTACCATCAACTGATAAAGTGCCTATAACTGTCCATCCGCATCCGTATATCCGTCCATCCATTCACACACATTCATAGCAAAAAAATGGTTTATTTCAAATAGTTAATGCTCGTTCGTGCGATGAGATGGCTGGCTTGATAATGATGAACTGCGTGAGCTTGACATTTTGACAGTGGCAATAATAGTTCAGGTAACACCGACGATTATGTATCTGTCTTCTTCTTGTGCAATATCATGAACAAGCGAAGCAGAATCATTGCTTGCAAAAATTGTATTTGGCGAGTTTTTTGTCACGACAAACAAAAAAAAATCGAATCCTTTTTTCTTCCTTCCTCTCCTCTTCTTTCTCTGGTTTGATCTGATGGTGAACCTTTAAAGATGATGATGGATGGTCATGATAAATGCAAATGCTAAATACATAACTATTTGCGTTTTTTTCTAGCTTTGGGGTAAAAAATTATTGGCTTTTGTGTGGTTTGGTTTTGACTTTTGAGTGTGAAGACGCTTTGGTTGATTGGCAATAGCAAGGAACCGGTTTCTTCCTTCCTTCCTCCCCATTCAATTCACGGAAAGAAAAAGGTTCAAAGATAAAAACAATCCACTCGGGATATTTTTTGGCATTTGCCATTTGCATTTTTGAAAAAACTTGGTCAAGTCAAGTGGTCACCGTCATCATCATCATCCCATCACCATTGCAAATGGCAATAATCACGACTATCACCATCATCGTCATTACAAAACGGAAGTGAATTTCCCAATTACCAATTTTTACCAAACCAATCCCCATATAAGTAAGCGCGGTGGTGCAAACACATTCTCAATTTTCAATACAGTGATAATAATATTATGTCTTCAGTCCATTCCTTCCTTCCCTTTTGTGTTTGTTTCCTTTCGAAAAACAAAACTGACATTGTCATTGCATCATTTTACTTTTGTTTTTCCTTGGATGTGAAGCTGAAGCTCCGACGGAATCCTTTCAGTTTGTAAAAATTCGATCTTGATTTTTATATAACAAAAATTTGTTGTTTTTTTCATCATGATGATTGATCATCATTGCCAATCTTGCAGAATAGATAGCGCTTATAGTATTATGGTACAATAATATTTGCAATTTATAATTCCCAATCCCATTTTTGTTTGGTCCCATGTCCATCCATCCAATAATAACGATTTGGTTTTCTCTTTTCATCTCAGCCCATCTCATTGTCAGAAGGGAAAGATGGAGATCCTTTTTTGGGATTTGAGATTGAACTAGAGAGTCGAACCAAACCAAGTCATTTTGGTTAAAGGGGGATATTCACTACGTGGTAATGATCATAATCAATCATATTAGGTATTATGTATTTTGTATTGAATTGAATGTTACTGTGTACAGAAGTCAATAACTGTAACAGAGTTTCGAGATGGGATTTTTTTTCGAAGGGGATCACTATCACAAAAAAAAATCCCTGTTACCCGTGGGCTGTATAAGGAGTACATACTCTCATATGAGCAGTGTATGATCAGTTTCATGAGAGTAGAGTTTTTTTTTCATGATGAGTTCATGATGCTTTTCCTCTGCCTGTGGAAAAAAAGGGAGGAGGAGGATGAAGATGAGGAGGATATTGATATTTTTGATGAGGTGTATAAAAACAAGGATGAGAAAGGAAGGGCTCGGCCACTTCAACTAAAAAAAACTAAATATTTTTTTACTGCCGGCAACATGTAATGCGTTATCAGCGGGGATACGCATGGCGTGCGTGATATCCCTCATTGGGCTTTTGTTTGAGCTTTTGATACATTTCCTCAAGACAAAAATATAAATCATTTTATATTTTTCTCAACCTCCTCTCGATTTACATATATTTATATGATGGTGTGACATGACACTGATGTGATTGGATTTCGAATTGATTTGTTTGGTTGGGATTTGGATGTGTGTAATTTTATTTTTTGTGGGTGAGGCGAGGCAGCTAGGCTCATGGGCTATGATTGTATGAATGAGTGGCTACTGCACGATGCATGTTACATGCGATGGGGATAAGGGATGAATAATTTGTTTTTGTTTTTTATGAGATTCCGGCTATTGTCACTGGTTTTTGGGATTGATCACCTTTGTAAAATGGTTAATCTCTTCATTTGATAAAATGGATTGTCTGTGCATTGGGCATTCTGCGCCATCCCATTTATCATTTTTCCTGTGTAGATGGATCCAATCTTAAGATCTCGACCTACCGCAGTATAAGATTGCAGTAAAATAATATAGAGCTGCCAGGTATGAGAAGGATCCTCTTATCATCCATCATCGATCGCACGCGTTAAATTGAAACTAGATAAGGATCGATTAACTTGCAAGTTAAAATACATATTTACATAATTTGAGTCCCTTCGAAGGAAACAAAAAGTGAAATGATGATGTCATCCTAATCATTTTCATTTCATTCGAAAGAAAACGAAAGGGTTTCCCCGGATGTTGGAGAGAGGAATTAAAATTGAATTGAATTTTTTACCAGATCAGAATTTTAAATGCCACACGAAGAAGGATGGACTAATGAAAGGAAAGAAGCTCAGCTCTCGCTTTTCGTTTGATCTTTTCAAAAAAAAAAACCTTTAAGAAAATTTAAATATGGAGATGAAGCAAAAAGAAGAAGATCTTTAAACAAGATCATTCATTTCACTTTTCCTAATAGATTTAAATAAATAATTTTGTCTTCGCAAATTATTATCTCTTTTCTAAATAAATAAGTCATTAAAAATTGGACTGTTTGTTCAAACTCGAGCAAAAAGTGCACAGCAAAAAAAAACTAAGTAGAAATGACACGCAACTTAATTTTAAAAAGAAAAGACTTATTGACTTACTTGACACCATCATCATCGCCGCCATCTCATATTACGGCCATTATACAGCCAGCCAAGCCAACCTTAACCAACCCCAGCCATATCCCTTCACAAATGGGCATAATTAACCCTCGTAAAATTAAAGCAACTTTACTGGGACGACTCTCCTCTTCCACCTCATCCCATAAAGATTACCTATGCCAGTTTATTCTCACTTATTATTTAGCATAAAAACTCAATTTTTATAATTAATAAAGTAAATAAACAAGCCATGTAACAAGAGCCACGATACAACCAGACCATACGTCACGTCATAGTCATAATTCCATATAAGCTTATTCAAACAAAATGCGCTAACCAAACGGCCACCACCACCATAATAATAAAATTATTTAAGAAGCGGAAGGAAGTCCACAAAAAAAAGAGAAGAAAATACTTCATTTCCATTTCTAATCTGTCTCATTTCTCCCTCATTATATCACATCAGATGCACAGAGCCCTTCTTCCTCATCTCTCCCTTTACCTTTCAAAAGAAAAGGGAAAAACTACGCAGTAAACAGAATTAAAATTTTTGTTTGATGGAATGAAAAACAAATCAGAGACCCAAATAAAAAACAAAAGACACGAGAGAAGAAGAAAAAACAAGCCGATTTATTAACGAAAAGAAAAAAAGAAACAGACTTTGTCGAAATAAATAAAATCTTCAATCTTGATAACTTGGTGCATGCAAGAAAGAATTTTTCCCCACATATATGACATGGACATGGCCATAAAAATTGAGTACCTATCTATAAGTAAGTCGAGAAAATTCATAATAGTATGTTTATGTACTTACTTAAATATTTATCATCCCATTATCGAAATAATTTTTCCCCTTCTGTATTTTTTTCAAAACATCCTTCATCCTCTTCTTCCCTTCCTTGCTTCCTTCCCATCATCCCTTCTTCTTCTTCTTTTCTTCACACTAATGTCCTGTAATTATCCTAATGCAGTCAAGCATGTAATCTCCCTAGAAAATCCCAATCTGTTACGTTTATTACGAGAATGAGCATGGAGGCAGCAGCAGCCTGCCTGTGAGAATACTGACCAGACCAACTAAAGATGTGTAGTAAAAAAATATTTAATAATCCATTCATTACACACTTCAGCTTTATGAGACGCTTCTCACTCAAAAATCTTTGCTTTTCATAGAAAAAGGATCACCACATATGTCTTTGGTTTTTTCTTCTTGTTCTGAGGAACTGCTGCTGTCAGAAGAAGAAAAATATTTATTGTGAGTCATAAGTTTTTGAAATTTACATAATTATGGATTTTTGCATTGACTATATATTGACCACTATAAGTAAGCTGCATAGAAATATTTAATTTTTCTTAACTATGTGGTCAGAAGCCATTTATCTTGTTTCATGTAACGCATTTCATGTAACCCATCTGCAAATACATTGTTAAGTATATAGCTCAATAAATTGGGTAGGATTCTTATTTTTACTTACTTACTACCTGTGTAAGCTGAGATGATTATCGTCAGGTAAAACGTATTTTTTTTCTTCGTGTGATTGATCAGTGTTTTTTTACATCCACTAAAGAGCTGGTCTGGCATTACATGATATTTATTACGTATTTTGTAAATTGCATGATATAATATTATGAGATTACTTATGCAGATTGTTTTGTGAAATGCAATAATATGCAAATATTGTGTTGATTACAGGTAGTTTATCAGGGAATACCGGCCATCTTTAAAAAAAAAATTCCACTTGTCATTATTATGTAAAAAATGCTTAAATGTAAGAAAAGATGCAGTTTGTCAAAGTGAAGAGGAAGATGAGTGCAGGAAGAGGAATTTATTTCGTAAATTAAAAAATATTAAACTCTTTGAAATAATAATTAGAGAGAAGATGCGACAATTTTTAAGATATTTAGGTCATTTTTTCGAGAACACTTTTAAACGTCCGTTTAACTGTTTAGAAACAAGCCAAAAAATCTAGCACAAGGACGACAGTTAAAGCTGTAATTAGTGTGTAATTAAAAACATACGAAATAAACCGGTGTCATAATTTACAAGTGATCCGTTACATTTTTTCTCCACTGACAAGTGATCATTTACACCTCAGTTATGTTGACGATAAATATGAGCCAGTATAGCTTATCTATAATTAAATGTTTTCGAGTCCTAAAAAATCCGAGTGAGCCATACGTAGCCAGTAATTGGAATTAATATTATTAGGGAACTGCTGGCTGCTGTACAAATCTGCAATATATGCAACGTTTGCTCCTTTAAATCACCCACATAAAAAGTCCGCACGCGTTTCATAAATGCCACATGCCAAAAACATGCGAAGTTACATAAGATAAATCCCATGAGAAAACATTTACATTCAAAACAAAACTGTCCCTCCTACAATATTACATGATCTAACTGAGATTCCTCCAAATATTTACCCATTCTTGGCCACCCTTTCTTTCTTTGTATATTTTTTTTCTGCACATGTGCACTGCTCACGTCACCGTCATTCAGCTCCTGTCTGTCAGTGATCTTGCTTGGTGAAGTCTCTTATTCATATCATGCATAGCTACATACATATCCTCAACAAACATCATAATATTATTTTTTTTCAAAAACCCTTTTGGAAAAGTAAAAATTCAGCGAGCATGGCATCCATCCTTTTTGCAACAATACATAATAACATCTTATGCATGGGCTCCCCTTCAACATTGTTGACCATTTTGCGAGATCATGTAAAGCATTGTTATGTGTAGTATTTATTGTGGCTCCGTTTTCCTTTCCTTTTCTGTAAGAACTAGATGGATGCACAGACCACTACATACACTTACTTATTACGATTACGATACGATGAATTTCGCATAACATATTTTTTTTTGCATTTTCCTTTGACTTGACTCGACTTGACTGAAAAGTGCAGGGACGATTATACAGTTTGACCGAAGATGATGATGATTATGAGTTGGTTGGGGGATGATGGTGGCAGTGATGATGACGATGTAATAATGGTAATAAGGAGAGATGCAAATCTGTTTTCAATCTGCTAAATGCTCTTTTTATAAAAAAGAGTCATGTCATGTGTGTGTGTGGACTGGGAAAATACTTATGATTTTGATTTTCTTGACGCTTTTGCTCTTCCATCCCTTTTTTTCTAATTGTGGGTGACCGTTGAGCATTTTATTTTATTTCACTGGCTTGGCTCACTCACACAACAAGGATTACCCCAGAGGGGATGATGATGATGATGATGAAGCCATGATAACGAAGAGGATGTTGAAGATGAAGCCAGCAATCCAATACGAATGTGAGAGTTTTTTTTCTTCTGATGCTGAGGAGATTTTTGTGATCCTTTCTGAATGGTTTTGTTGGTCGTGCTCGAGGAAAGTGTCCACTTTTGGCAGTTTGCTACAGTGATCAACATCGACATCATCCATCCCGGTCAAGTCACGACACCACCACCGCACCGTTGCGTCGCTGCCACATAGTGTCCTTTAGAGTGGGAGTCATTCAGTCGAGTCTTGTTCAGTACCTGTCATTAGCTTGGCTGTTGTGCGTGTGCTGTTAAATTGTGTGCAGTTGTCGTTTTGGAGTGAGATAATTGGCAATTTTTTTTTATCGAGGAGGGGAGACAATTTTTTTTTGTGTAAAAAAAGAAGTGACAATTAATCACGTTTTAAGGGAAATTGCCGTGTTTTAGGGAAGAAGAGTTTTTTGCAAAAGGAAATAAAATGGGGGAGCGGGGGAGGATGAGAAGATGCGTTATAACGTCATTCATTTTGGTTAGAAAACGGGAGGAAAATCGGAAGAATTTTTTTACAACAAAAAATTGAATTATTTTTTTTTTAAATAATTTTTTCTTTTGGGGAATTGTGAGATTTTGAAGAATAAATCGTGTTGGTTTATTGTGATTTTTTGTAGATGGTGACGGTCCAGAGTTGTCTCGGGATTGAGCACAACTTGCCAGACAATGTGGAGCTTGTAGACCCAAAAGATCTCGGATTGGATAGTCAAATTGATTTGAATAAGCTTCTGGGAAATGTGAAGGCTTTGCCGATTGACACGTGAGAAAAACGAAAAAAAAAATCATTGAAGTTAATTAGATTTAATTTAATATTTTTTAATTGCTTTAATATTTTGTTTTGTTAGGAATGCCTTAAACGCTTATGGCAAGCCAGGTCTGAGGACCCAAGTGCTCACCGTGGGCTTTGACGGGAGTGAAGGACTGAACTTGGATGATTTCGAATTGCCCCAGTTGAAGGGCGACGAGCATGGCCCTCTAGCCCAAGCTGCTTTCTCAAGTTTCAAGACATTCCTGAAGAATAACCAAACCGGGGCTCAATTTGGAGATAGGGAGGTAGCCCGTACTCCACAGCAACAGCAGACACCAGCTCCTGAAGAAGCTACAGTGAAGCCAGTGCAAAGGCCAGGAGGAAAAAGAAGGACGATGATGAAGAGGAGGAAGATTGTTCGTGTTAATGGGACAACGACAACTCAACC